>VVAS01000810.1:6483-29439 GCA_015103295.1 Ptychochromis oligacanthus
GATATAAGTTTAATAAGTATTTCTGTGGTTAAGTTTCAGGCTAATGGTGCATGTCATGCTCTGAAAACCATGCTCACTGTAATAGTCTGCCCTACAACATGTAACTCAGGGCTGAAATCCTAACACAACACCTTTACCTGTATAAAAATATCAGATTTGACTATGTCTTGCTTGCTGTTAGAGAGCTAACATTAGCTATATGTTAGCAAGCCACTATTATCTAAGTCATTTTCAAACATAACAATACTCATAGCTTTCTGAATTAGACATTTGTCACTGTAATATAACACTTTAGCTCAATTTACAGAACTATAGCAGCTAGCTTAAAACATTTTGATATTTTATCAGACACAAAATAATTGGTACACAACTAGGCTAAGCTCAGTTTTTATTGCCAATATCCACTTTTGTCAATTGTCAGGTTGGTGAGTATTAAAAACTTTGTTCTGTGTTCTTTACCCTGATATTAGTGCATCCACCATAGCATTTTTAAGGTTTTTGATTACAGTGATATCAGTCAAAACAAAGTCAGTGGATGGCCACGATTTGTTTTCCCCTCATGTGGATGCTAGACTGAATTGCAGTCTATCTCTATCCTTGGCCTAAAATGTCAAACAGGTGCCGTTACATGTGTCTATGCTGTAACTATTACTAATTCAATCTGAAATCATAGACTGCGTAGTCTACTATTGCAGCTGGTGTAGTAGTGGAGTGGCTACTTTCTTTGAAACCTAATGTTCCCTGGCTGACATCAGGCGCTCTGATAAACTGTCATCACCCTGACAATACAAGCCTTGACTCCTTTGTTTGTCTCCAGAGAAGGTGTTTACAGCCATTTCATTTTTTTTTTTTTTTCAAGAAGCAGTGAAAGCAGCATGACAAAAGCCCTCATACTGTCACCACCATCAGGGTCAAAATAACTGTAGAAATCCTTTGAAAGCCCCCACTGGGTTGAACAAACCCTTACAAACTCCTATTGTTTGTGAGCCATTCTACTCCACTTTGCCCATCTGTTCTTCGGGTCCTGTCTTTTGGTCTGCCTTATGGACAGAAGGTGTTAAAGGCATGATTGGCTTTGTCTTTACTCACTGGAGCACATTGTGCAATTCTAAACAAGTGGGGCGTCCTACCTTTAGGAGAGCAACATCCGAAATCTTATAAAAATGTGTCAGTCTTTTTTTTCAGTATTTTACCACAAAGCTTGCATTTATTTTCAAGAAATGCCAAATTAAGCTGCCAGACTAATGATGGGGCAGAGGAATAGGCGCACTGGTTTCTTGGTTGTTACTCCCCTGACCCAGTGAGGTCATTCTAACTGGTAGCTCTTTAATATTCTTTGATACAATGAAAAATATCATTCAGCTCCAATCGAGAAGAGCAGTTTTGGCTGCCTGCTCTTGGATGAACCTGTTTGTCAATGTTAGTCCCTTATATTCTATTAATGATGCCAGTCATTGGTGGCATCTGTGACATTGCAAAGATTGAGTTTTGATGCAGTACCCTGCATTGCCATTAACTTGGTAGGTTTGAACCGTCAGAATCTGTGTTCTTAAAAAGCGAACACAAAAAACTAGAGTTATATAACAGTACCTAGAAATAAATGATGTCGTGTAAAATGAAGCAATAACCTCCTTTTCAACCCTTGCAACAAAACCGAATGTAAAGAAGCTGAGTGGGTCATTGTGGAAGGAAATATTGTAGAATAGAGCATAACGGTTATATCCTGTAATAAAGGTGCTCTCATGCTGATACTTGAATGGCCTTGTGTGTATTGTTGGCATTTATCAGCCATTGCATCTTGATGGTGCATGAAGATTACACTGTATAATCTTAGGAGGGAAAGAGGAATTGGCAGTACAGTGAAATGACTCGGATGAATCAGGAGAATTAGATGCTCAGCTTGCATTGGAGTGGGATTTCAGTTCTCAGACAATATGGCGATTGTAAAGAATACTTGCACCAAGTCAATTCATAACAGAAATCATGCTTGTCAGATGATTTTATGTATTCCAAATAATGACCCAGCCTTGTATAATACACAAAAATTGTAAAATTAGATTCCCTTGACATTTGTTTGCTAAATAACAATCAGTGTTGTTTTTTCTTCACATTGAACATGATCTCTACAATCAGCTCACCAATCAGTGTCCTCCTCTGTGATTAAAATGTTATTGTTTGAGGAAATTAAAAACTGCCCTGAAACAGATAATCAAGCATGTTTATTAAATTTTCTTGACTACAGCCAAGATGCAAAATAAAAGCAGTAGAGAGTACATTAATCAGAAGGTTTCCATCTTGTCTGTGGTGGCATTCAGGGTCAACAAAATGATTGTGCACATAAATAACAGGGCAAACAGCAGGGCTGGTTAGAGAACATACAAGGAATGGAAACAAGACATTGAAATAGACATTAATTTGGAATCAGATCAAACCCATCTCCACCTTTACTAGCCATTGACGGCATTTTCTGATACTTTTGCTTCTAATAAAAAAAACCCCTCCAATTTCAGAGGAGAAGAAGAAGCTACTTTTGGCTGCTCCCTTGTCACAAGGGGTTGCCACAGCAGGTAGCTCTGCATGTTTGATTTGGCAGATTTTTACACCGGATATGTCTCTCCAGCTGTGCTCCAACCAGCGACCTTTCACATGCAAGGCAAATGTGTTATCCACTACACTACAATGTTAAAGTACATAGCAAACAAAAAAATCAATATTAGAGACCTGCCAGTTGAAGACCAACACAGTATAATACATACATAATAATACATACAGTACTGGGCAAAAGTCACTCTCATTTCTTTACATTTTGCTAAGAAAATGGAAACTGGTACAACAATGTATTGAAACGTTTGCAAACATAATTGGAAATTCTAATGAGCTTGAAAGTCAAAATTTGATTCTATTTTATTCTTCAACACAGCCTGAAGTCTCTTAGGTAAGCTTTCTTGTAATTTCTTTAATTAGTCTTCAGGAATAGTTCTTCAGGCTTCCTGGAGGATATTTCAAAGCTCTTCTTTGGATGTTGGCTGCCTTTTGTTTCGTTCTCTGTCAACTGCTTCAATGTTGAGGTCCGGCTCTGGGTAGGCCAATCCTTGACTGATACTGTTCCTATTGTGTGTTTTTTCCATCCAGGTTTGCTTTTACTGCATTGGCAGTGTGTTTGGAATCACTGTCATGCTGAAAAATGAAGAATTTGCCAGTCAGACGCTTTCCAGATGGTATTGCATGGTGGATCAAAATCAAAATCCATCAATTTTGACAAGAGCCCCAACACTAATAGCTGAAATGCAACCCCAAATCATGGCAGAGCCTCCACCGTGTTTTACAGATGGCTGTAGACACGCACTGCTATATCTCTCTCCTGACCTCTTCTGTATATACTGACAACGATTTGAACGAAAATTTTTAAATTTAGATTCATCACTCCATAAGACCTGTTGCCACTGGGTTTTGGTCCAGTTCTTGTGTAATTTGGCATACCTCAGCCTTTTCTCCTTGTTTCCCTTTCTTAAGAATGACTTCTTGACAGCCACCCTTCCACTGACACCATTTCTGATGAGGCTTTGGCAAACAGTAGATGCATCTAGCACTTCAATTGAAGTGCTAAATGCATCTCTCAGGTCCTGTGTCAGGTCTTTGTTGGGGTTTTTTTTTAAGGAATTTCAGATGCTGTTCAGCTGCTGTAGATATTTTTTAGGCCTCTTACTTCTTCTTTTGTCCTCCACTTCAGTTTGTTTAAGGACACACTGCACACCATGCCAAGATATGCCAAGTTTTCAGCTAATAGCTCTTTGGGAATCACCTTGTTGGTGCAAAAATACTATTTCATACCTGTCAAACTGTGTTATCTTTGGCATTTTGTTCCCAAGATATGGGAACAAATTATGCGTTTCTGTGACCGGCTGCTAGTAACAAAGTGCCCAAAGATACAATTTAAAATTTGTTCTTTGCTAAGTCGTCTGTTATGCGTAGACACAACACTGGTTCATCCCTTGAGTTAGGTGTCTTTTTTTTGTCCTTGAATAATTAATGTCAGTGTAAGTAGCTTAACAAACAAAAAAACCTGAAAATGAAAATGGTCAAGTATAAGGACTGGACTAGAAATTATTAAAAACGCAGCCAATGTCCAAAGAAAAACTTGGAAAGACTTTCAGAAGGCCTGGAGAACTATTGCTCAAGATAAATTAAAAAAATTACAATTATTTTTTTTTTTTTTTTTTAAATTACAATTGCAGTTACAATTACTAGTTCCTTGGAAGCAAAATATAAAGAAATGAGGGGTGGCTCAGTAATGCAGTTGCTGTTTAAAACCATCAAACGCTCAGGGGTCTTTGAAGGGAAAGAAAAAAGTTTTTTCTCTTAACTATGTTTCTTCATGGATTTGGGCCACATCGCCTGAAATGAGGAACACCATCAAAAGACATTAATGCATTTTATTTCATTTTTTAAATTTTAATCAATTTCATTATTTACACCTGCTTTTCCTTTTCCCTATACCTCCATAAAGATTTTTGAATACTGCAACATTATGCAGATGTTGTTCTCATTTTAACCTACTTGTTATTTATTGGCTTTTGCCAGAAGCAATAGAAGTTATTTTAGGTTTAGGGTTATTATAACTGCTGTCTGATTACATGTAATTTGATAAAGGACATGCTATATTGATGGTTCATCATGTTTCATTTATTTGCTTGAAGCCACTTTTATGTATGTATTTTAAAAACAGCTTTATTTTAAAGAACACAGGTGCATTAACAGCATTTTGTGCCACCTACATTGAAAACTGTCCACAACAAGGGTACGTAAAGCCTGCAAACTTGCATGCCTAAGGGAAAAAAAACGTAATACTTAATTCAGAAAGTATCATCAGTCCACAGAACAAGTAGTTGTACTTTCCTTTTTTTTTCATCTTAGGATCTCTCATATTTCTTGGTGACATACTGATGTAGTTAAAAAAAAAAAAATCTAAATTTTAGCTTGAAGTCTGCTTACAGACTATATCATGTATCATTTCTTTTCTTTTTACATTCAAAGTGAGTCTACAAATATATTTCCTTTTCTCGTTATGGTGTCTGCAGCAGCCTGCCTCCGGTTTGCTTTTGGCTGTCTACACAGCAGAGTGCGCCTCATACATCCCACGTGCCTCCGATTGATCCAATCTCACGTTCCCGTTCAACATTTCGTTCCCCGGAAGTGTTTCTCTTTACCTAACTAGGTCAAAATGGCGGCTCGCTGCATGTGAAGGGGTCGTAACGGGAGCCGGCTTTATGATTCGAGAACATGTATAAAACGCCATGTAGCAGACTGTCAGGTAACACCCAATAAAAGTGGTACGTCGTTCAAAGGGATGTTACAGTTCAGCGTCCTTTTAATCAGCGCTCGCTCAAATCAGCCCTCGAAGCTAAGGAAGAAGCTACCTTCTAGCTTAGCATATAGCTATCTGGATGCAACTGAGCTATAGGCAATAAGCTAGCAGTGACCTTGTTTGTATACAGTCTGTGCCTCAGGCAGAAGTCAGTCGCATCTTTAAACGTAAGCTGCTGTAACTCTGGCGCCAAAATCCTGAACGATTATGCCAAAGGGAAGTCAGTATGGGGTTTATACTAACGTAGATAACATGACAGGTCGGCGTAAGGACACTGTCAACAACAATTCGTTTAACGTTTTCTCCACTGTTATACTGTGGTGTCTGCAGTATTTGAGCCATCTTCTTTAATGTAGATAGCGTGTATTAAAAGTCAGGAACACCGTAATGTGTAATGAAAGTATCCTGTACTTCTCTTCTGTCCAGTATGCAGTTTGATATGAAAAACATGTTAAACGCCGTTGATTGTGATTTATTTTATCCATCCATCCACTCATTTCTGTCGTCCATCCATTTTGTTGCATTTCATTCAGTTTTCTCTTTCTTTGTCCATGTGCAGTGCTAGGTTAAATATGCTTTTGGTTTTGGTTTTCCAGTGTTTCCCACAGAATTGGATATATGTATACATATATGTGTATTTGTGGCAGTAGGGTTTGAGCACAAAAAGAGGCACAGCCATACTTTTTTGAGATATATTAATAAATTAATGGGGGCAATAAGCAATTGAGCTGCCTCTCCAGTAAGTCCCAACTCAATTTAATTTAACTGCAAGCGGTGATGAGTTTATTTTCTGCTTTGCAGCCTTGGTTAGGCATATAAACCAGTTCTCCACCTGCAGCAAATTCTGTTTAGTGGCCCTGCAGTTTGCAGCAGATTTCCGGTGCAAAACAAGGACTAGTATCACCAGCTGCAGTCCAAGACAGTGGAGTAGGAATCCTTATAGCCTTGGGACAAGAAACTGATCAGAGGTAGCTGAATGACAAGGACCCCCACAATATTGAGCTGGTCGCCCTGACAGTACAGACACGAAGGGCTAGCTGGTTACCAGCAACTGAAGTTTAAAATAAGAGCAATGGGATTGCTTGGTAGTAAATTGATTGTGTTGTTCTCTTGGATGCCAAAATGAATGCTGAAACAAGTAGCAAAATATATCTGGGCACAAGTCTGTGTGACGGAAACACGGTTTTCATTAAAGCGTGTTTTATTTTTTTTATGACCAAGAAAATCTAGCCAAATCAACAGTATTTTTTCAGTAGTTAAGCATGATGTCTTGTGTTTCTTGTAGGTTTTCTTGGAGTAAGTGTGAAACAGAAACTAGTTCAAAATGTTCCCCGATGTAACCAGATTGCTCGCAGCCTTATTCAACTGCACAGAAGAGATCCTTCAAACTGGCTGACGTATCAACATCTTAACTTTCTTAAACGCCAGGTATCTTTCGCTGGGCCCTGTATCTCATGTAATTGCTTTGTTGAAAAATTTTGATTTGCTTGTTATTAATGCTGTGTATCCCAGTACACTTAAGTTACTCTGACTTTTTTTTTTGCCATATATTTCTGCATTCACTTTTACTTTTAACAAAAACAAGGTAATTATCCATTAGATCACCTTGTTTTTGTTTTTTTCCCCAGTATGTTTCAAAGAACAACAGTGAGCTTCACCAGCGTGCCATCCCCAGACAGGCACCTGTCCTGACTATTGTGGAAGAGAGAGATGACAGCGTTGAAAGGCAAGTGGAGAGAGTACCAACCATCAATCCTGCAGCCATAGACGCTGCTCCACAGCCAGAGGATGTAACCCATAAGCCACAACCTGAAATCTCCACCTTAAAGCCCACTGCAGAAAATGCAGCAGCGCAGAAAGTTTCAGTGTCCCATATGGCTGGAACTCCGGATGAGCCTCCACATGTCCAGGTTGAGACAGAAGAAGAAAAACAGGCACGTCTAGATAGACAGTGGAAGCAGCTGAAGATTGATAGGCCTGACTTACCGGATATCTATGCAAGACTTGCAAAAATTAAACTGACAGGTAATGTATTCAATACTTCTTGATTAATATGTTACAATATTAAAGTTAACCTGTTATGATTCTCCTTATTTTCTGTCATCTGTGGATGCTCATATTAAACATGGCCAGAGTTTCTAATGATAAGGTCACTGTATGTGAGGCCAAAGCTCAGGCTTCACACTGCTCTAAACGCTTAATTTTAGAGGCGTTTCTTTCTACTCTTGGATCCAAATGACACTGAGCAGAGGCATCTTTATATGGTCATCTCAGGCACACAGCTCTGGTGGTGAGCTCAGCGGCCCCACTCGCCTGCTGTTTAGACCTTCTGTTTGTGAGAGGATGCCAATCAGAAGAAAATTGTGGGGTGGGAGTGAAACTAAAATGGGTTGTTTGAGACAGTGGGTGAATTGAAGGACAGCCAAGCCCAAGTATAAGGATTATTTTGAACTGTCAGTTGTGCAAAGCTACCCTAGTAATGTCCTAGAATAAAAATGTGGAGCTAGAAATGAGAATAAGAGGTCCCCTTTAATGTTGATTTATTTATTTTTTTAATGGAAGTACATACAAAGATGTATCTGGAATGCACAGAGAATCATCTCTGAAGCTATATAAAAACTGAGTAAGAAAGGCACATGAATGAAGCAAATACAGAGCTGTACTTATTATTACATATACAAAATTACTATAAATAGGTTAAGTGTGCACATAAGAATGACAGTGTTGTAGTGCAGAGCATAGTAACATGATAAACAGGAATTCATGCCATTCATTCAGTGAGTGAGTCTGTGGGACTGTTAGTTTTGGTAACCATTAATGCACTCCTTTTTGCCTCATGAGCTTCACTATAATTAATTTTTCCCCTGTACTGTAGTAGATTATTACATTAAAATCCTTACTATGTATCTTTCAGTGGAGCTTTGAAGCAGTTTGAAGCCTGTGGTTTTAGTACAGAAACTCCAAGGGGTTCTATTAGTTTTCAAACAAATTGGATGAAAAGCTGTCCACTTTGTCCCAAGATGAAATATAATGTGCTGTAATATGTCTTGTCCTGCTATTTGCTTTCCTTTTGTTTACACAGAGTCAAACATCTACTGAAACAAGAAGTTCACCTCTTACATTGTTACTTTGAGACGTAATGCTTAAAGAAACAATGATGGGATATGTGTTTTATTATTTTTGTTTGGTGATTTCAGCACTGGTGGTTACAACTGCAGCAGCCGGCTATGCAATGGCGCCGGTGCCCTTTGATCCTGTCATGTTTTTTGTGTCATCTCTGGGAACAGGCCTTGCCTCCTGTGCTGCCAATTCAATTAACCAGGTTTGTTATTCAAAGCTATATATTATGCTTTGTATGTATGAGCATGTTTTTTGTATGTTTTCTCTTTTTTTCTTGCACAGAACAGGTAGTTCCAGTTACCTCTAGCCTTATATACATTAAACTCATTAGAGTTTGATTGAAACCATTCAACATTAATAGTTTGGCATTGGAATTTAATCAGCATCCCTTTAAGAAATTGTCAGGAAGTATGCAATTTAAAAAAGATTTACAGAACCATCAGTTACTCCTGGAGTATTCTGATAATTGTGTGCAAAAATGATTAATCGCAGCTAAATTTACTGAAAAGACAAAAGTTCCAGAAAGCATGAAATATTAAACATATGGTCTGTTTTAACTGCTTCAAGAACTGCAGTAAACATTAGAGATGTTTGTGGTCTTGAATCAGTTTGTTTTTAAGTACCAATTTCCTTTTGGAAGAAAAGTGACTCGTCTCAGAAGGCTAATATTTGTTGGCCTTAAGGTTGTGTAATATATTTTTTGTAGACTTGTTTTAAAAACACAAACGTGCTTGTTGACTGGGACCCACATCCACAGTTTTCTTTTTAAGAGTTGATAATGTTCCAGAAACTCCTAAACGAGCCAGCACATCCCCTTATTTACCCAGTCTACATTCCTCTTTTGCTACGCGTCTCAAAAATGCATTGAGCTAACTGTAATGCTATTATTAGTTCCACACTGAAAGCTTTTTTTGAAGCTTTAAACAAAGGAGAGCTAGTGTGCTTAGACACTTTGAATACTTAGAGTAAGTAGGACCTTTACTCTGTAATGTTGATGCTGTACATTGGAATTCACTCTGTGACTTAATAGCGTTCACATAATGGGTGACCTCTCCCTCAGTCCTGGATTGAACTGTGCTTAGTGGTGTCCTTGGCCTGTAATTTGGCAAAGGCCTTGATTACGCTGCAGGTTCATGCCCTTGAAGCAGACTCCCCTACCCTCACCCTGGCTTACTAACAATATGCTCCAGTCCTGTATTCACTGTTTTGCAACAGTAAAGAGCTCCGGGAAATCAAAAAAGTTTGCAGTAACACTGATCATCTTGAATGTGAACTTGCATTGTGTCATTTAGGTGCAGGTATTACTATGAATATAAATGTGCAAATGTTTACACACTTTCGTTGCTGGGAACAGACCTGAATAGAGTCAATCAGTCCGTTGCTAGGGTTAAAATCGTATTGTCTCTGGAGTGGCCTAAAACAGAGCTGACTCCTCTGTACACCTCTACCTCACACTAAGCAGGTGTGTAAATATCCGGGAGGTATTTGAAAAATGTCTCCCTCTTTCCACGCCAAATAGTTGAGCTCAGAATCGAGCTCCAAGACATTCACAGCGTTGAGTGACGCAAGAGGCGGCAGCCACTGTTCATACCAGGGGTGTCCCTTTATTTATGGGCCCTCCTTGACATCCGTCCTGTCGATCTTCATTTACGCCACTAACTTAGCCTGAGGTTAGGATACAACTTAGCCTCATATTTCACTGAAACTGTGTTATTTGCCTTTCAGTGCCTCTCTCTTGGCCTCTTCAAGTCTAGTTTCAAATGTACAAAGCAATGCCCAAATTCTGTTTGCAAATTGAATAAGTGTGTGTTAAGACCTGCAGAAAATACATATAATTAAGGCTTCTATTGTTGTAAAATTTCCATGTGTTTTATGAATGTCATATTTTAAAGGAACAAGTCAGTGTTATAACATTTAATCTTTAGACACCAGAAAATGCTATTTGCGTCCAAATTCACATCCTTTCCTCTGGGATGAATTGCTTACCAAGTATTCATTGCAGTATATGGTGAACATAATAAATAAAACTGGATGACTTGAAAGTTCCAGTGATGCTATTCGCTTGCTTGTGTGATGGTGTTGATCAGAAAAAAAGTAATATATTTACATTCACATTAAGTCACAGTTATGATCTTCAAATCTGTCAATTACTTTTTGATGATTGACTCTTATGCCCCTCCTCCTCAATTTGCATCACAGCTAGATGGCTGATTTGTTTCATGGTCCTCCTATGTAAAGTATGGAGGTGACACAAGACATTGTCTCACCTGCTAACTGGTTTAGTCAAGGCAACCTGAATAATAACTTTTAGGGAAGGTCAGAAACCAGTAGGTGAGCATGTCTTGAATAGCACTTGCATTTCTTTTGCAGCTGAGACACCACTACTCCTGACTTAAGGTCAATATGGTAATGCAGTGTCAGTTGGAGCTGAGACAAGAAGTGATCTGATGTTGGACTGCATGCTTGAATTACAGTCACTGGCCACTTCGTTAGGTACATCTTGCTGGTACCAGGTTGGACCCCCTTTTGCCTTCGCTGCCTTAATTCGACTGCCCATCTGGCACCAACAACCATGCCATGTTCAAAGTCACTTAAATCACCTTTCTTCCCCATTCTGATGCTCAATTTGAACTTCAGCGACTCATCGTGACCATGTCTACATGCCTAAATGCACTGAGTTGCTGCCATGTGATTTGCTGATTAGATATTTGTTAACGAGCAGTTGAAGAGGTGTAACTAAAGAAGTGGCCGGTGAGTGTAGGTTAAGCATTGACACTTATTCGTTATTCACACCAGTTATTCACACGTTTTCAAGTTAAGAGATCATTCTGATTTAAATCTCTTTTTGAGCTCCCTTGACTCTAAAGAACCACTGTCTCGCTATTCATTCACTTTCTCTTTGATCTCAGAAGATGGCTCAGGGACTTCTACCTGCTTAGCTTCACACAAGGACTTTGTTCTACATGAAGATCTGCACCAGTAGCATCACTGTTTTTCTCCTTAAGGGAGTGAATCCCTGTATCTTTGTGTGTCACTGCTTGAGTGAGATCAGTGATCTCCTACTGCTGTTATCTGTGTAGACATAATGTTACAGAGACAGAGTGTCAGCAAAGGAGGATTTAATGAGCTGTGTCCTTAGTCTCATTACTAAAGGTGTGTTGGTGGCAGAGAGCCACTCAAGGATGACAGGGAAATTGTCAAGCACTGCAATCAGTGACAGAAGCAAGAATGCCCAGTGTAAGTTTGACAACTGCACAGAGTCAGGTGGCTGCAGTCTTTCCTTTCTTTGAGTGTGTACTGAGTGTCTGATAGATGAGAAGTATGTGCTGTTTGATGTGGGGTGTATACCTCTCTATAGAATGAGAAAACTGTCTCAAAGTATAATGCGTTCTAGGAAATCGTTTTTATTGTGGCTTTCAGCTGTTTTGCCATGACCTTGAAACTGTATTCCTTGTATTTAGATCACTTCCGCAGCACATTGCAAGTACTCCCTTCTTTGATTTATTTTCAGTGGAAAACACTGCTTCTGTCTGCTCTGCAACATTGCCTTATGATAAACTGATCTCACAATGGAAAACTGAATACCTACCCATCAAACTAACTGGCTGAATAGTCAAATATTCTGTTAAAGCTCTAGGCATATAATACATTTTCCCTTCAGTATACAGACATGAAAACACAAAATATTTGATTCCGTAAATGGACAGCGCATGAATTAAGGCGTATGAAGGAGGCTGTTGTGGATGTCTAAAAAGATTTCCCAGTTCATTTTGCATTATTCATGTGGGTAAAAGTGTCTTATGGTAGAATGTATAGTATTTTGGGAATGCTTCACATGGTTTCTGAAGATAAATATACAGTGTACTGGTGGCAATATTACTCCAACATTTCTCTCTGTTTTCACAAATGGCCTTAAGTGTTTAAGCCTGAAATCCATCAGTGCTTACTCTGACCCCAGACGTCCTTTTTTGTGGCTAGTTGCTGGTATGTGAGCTGGATCCCTCACACAAGTTGGATTCATTCTGCTCCCTTATCCCTTGTTCTCTGTGGGCTCATTTTGCATTTCATCATAGTCTTAATTGGAAGGAGTTGGAGATGGGCTTATTGTTTCAGATGAATTAACCACCTGTCTTGAAGTGAAGTTGACTTTGAAGTATGTTGAAAGTAATGCAAGCAGAAACCTTAAAAGGTGATTTAAAAGGATAAACATTGTTAGAAAAGTAAACCTGTTTGTAGTGGGTTGTGTTTGTTTCCCTCTGTTTGTCTAGTATACAAAGTATGTGGCCTTCTGCAGACAATGTAACAGTTGTTGTTGGTTTTGCTTTGTTTGGAGGAGAATGTAATTATACACACAGAAGCACCAGGGATGTTGTGTGTTATATAATTGCCAGTTGTCACAGTATTAATACTTTCCACCTCTTTGTAATGGACTAACACGCTCTTGGTTAGACATAACCTCACCTGTATGCAATCGAGCTCAACACTTTGGTTATCCATTTGATTTTGATAATCCAGAAAATTAAACATGGACTGGAGAAGAAAAACATCCCATCTTCAGATCTGCTGCCAGTTTTTTTTCTTCTTTTCATCTAAAAAATCCTGGCACTTCACTATTAGTGCAGTTAGGTGTGATCAAAGCATTTTTTAATATACAAAAAAAACAAACAAACAAAAGCTTGAGAGACAAATCAAAGCAGAGAAAGACCCTTGTGAAGATCAGTTCCTATGGATTGTGCTGCTCCGCCCTAATCCCTTAATGTTCAGCATCTAAAGAGGTGTAGAAGTGTGACCACACAGTTGTTGAACCACCTTGAGCCAAGGAGGAAAATGCCTTGAGGGAGAGAAAAATGTTTTGGCGTTTGGAAGTGGCACAGAGACCTTTAGTTGAGCTGTCAAAAACCAAGGCTGTTTTTTGTCCAATTTGGAAGGGCCTGTAGGGCAAACAGAAATGTTGTGGTTTCTTTTTAAGATGTTACTCTATTTAGGAAACTGACGGAAGGGTGTAAGCACTGGAAGTCACGTAACAATGGCATGTCACCGTCTCGAGTTTCTTGCCACAGTCAAAAGGCTTAATGCTGTCATGTCTGGCTTACAGTGAGGTCCAATGGCAAAGGGATGTAATTATTTGACCTTCCAGTTAAAGTAGCTTAGATTTCCACTGAAGTCTATGTGGAGGTGTTTACCAGAAAATGGGTAATACTTTACAGAGAATCTACTCTATAAGAAATGAGTCAACTAGCTCAAAGGTTTGTCTGCAGAGTTCCCTCTCGAGCAAAGTGTGGGTTTGAATTCTAGCTCAAATTAGTTAAAATATGCTTATTGCTTGGGTCACATAGCTCCTGGACCCCACACCAGGAACAGCATCTGCAGGTGTTCCAGCTGTCATCAGCTTCTAGTCTGGCCACTACTTCAGCTAATTGGATAATTGGGTCAGATGAGAGCTTGAGGCTGGAGCCTGAAATACCTAGGGGAGGTCTGGAGTCCCCAGCAGCGTAAATAATATAACCTGATATGGCCTTTTACTGTCAAATAATTACTGCTCAGCTATTGTGACAGCATCATCAGTTTGCGTGTTTGTTTTGATGAAAATTCAAACTGGCTTTCTTTGTGGCTGATTGGTGTGATTTCTGCCTTCGTGAAGAAGGGAGCAAGTTTTCGTTTGTGTCTGTCTGCTCTGTGGTGAGCTGTCTGAGGCTGGCACGCACAAGCGAGCCCCCACAAGCCCCCTGCCCATCCATTCCTACCACTTTAAGCTACACCCTTCTCTCGTGTCCTGTGTAGGCATGCATTATTTACCCTCCCTGTAAGCTTCCTTCTCAGTGCGTCTTGGTCAGCCCCCTTAGATTATGTGGGTGTATGACTTAACATGGGCACAGGTTATGCAGAGAATCATGTCTTACCAGTGTATAGAATAAATCCCTGTCTGAATGTATGGTTAAAGTCTAAAGTGCTTTGAGTGGTCAGTAAGACTAGAAAAGCACTATATAACTGCCAGTACATTTCCATTTCCACATAATGATGTGTTTGGTTTACTTTTTCCTAACCTTTTTAAAATACTATGTGCTATATGTAGGTAAATGGTAAATGGACTGGTTCTTATATAGCGCTTTATCAGCTCTGGTTTGAGCCCTCAAAGCGCTTTTTGATCTACCACAAGCCTCATTCACCCATTCACACAGGCACTTTTTTCTACACACAAGTGCTTTCTATCCAACATTCACACACATTCACACTCCGATGAACGCATCGGGAGCAACTCGGGGTTCAGTATCTTGCTCAAGGATACTTTGGCATGCAGACCGGAGCAGACTGGAATAGCCAGGAATCGAACCACCAACCTTCCGATTAGTAGATGACCTGCTCTACCTCCTGAGCCACAGCCACCCCAGGTAAGTATTTATGGATTAGTCTCTTTAAAGTGGAGCTGTACTCAGGTGTTTTTAGGTAGCTTGCCAAACAGAGGTCTGAACAGCTTCTCTCTTTCTCCAGAGCTGGAGCTTACGTTCGGGCAAGTTTCTTTGGGAACAGAAACAAAGCTTCTCCTCTCCTTCTCCAGTGCTCAGATCAGGTAAGCAGTAATGAGAGTGGGTCAGGCAGGTTGGCGTATTTTCCAGAAGACATTTCAACAAGATTCCAACAAGAGAAGGGGGGAGATATATGGGTAAGTACAAAGATGACTATTCAAAAACAAGCTGGTAAGTAGAGACTAAGTAACAAACATCCTGAGCTATACTACCACTAACTAAGTGTATAATAACAATCTGGTAACCAGCTGTGGTGAAAGCTGGGTTTACATACTGCACTGATTAGAGATGGAAGACAGGTGCGTCTGCTGGCTCTCCAGAGACCATGCCTACCACTGCAAAAGACTGGTTAGTGACATTCATGCCTACATTAACATGGATAGAGAGAGAGACAGCAACAAGAGGGAGAGAGACAGAGAAAGTTAGGCCAGCACCTGGAGAACAAGGGGGACCATGCCACTCTGCATCCCACCAGAACAGCTTAAGTGCTACTAGGTATTGATTCTGTAAAGGGACTACCATGGTTTTGAACAGGTTCTATGCAGAGCCTATGCAGACCATCATCTACATGTTGCTGTCACCAGAAGCAATGTCAGAAATATGGTCCTCAGTTCACCTCTCAGGTTTGTTCATCTTTAGAAGGACAAGTGAGTTTGTCCTCTAGTTTCCACCCACAGACTAAAGGGCAAATGAATCAGGAGCAGGAAGCTACTCTCCACTGTGTCACCTCGAGCAACCCGTCTACCTGGAGCATCCATCTCCTTTGGGATGGATACGCATACAATGCCATGACCTCATCTGCCACCGGTTTCTCTCCTTTTCAAGTCTCTCTAGGGTACCAGCTATCCCTGTTTCCAGTCTCAGAAAGTGAAACTGTATTTCCATCTGTACAACATCACATAAGATGCTGCCATAAGATCTAGAGGCAGCTCTCCTAAGGACTGCAGATCAGAAGAAGCAGCTAGCTGATCGACGCTGGATTCCCGCTCCGAACTTCCAACCAGGTCAGGCTGTGTGGCTCTCTTCTAAAGACATTCTACTTAAAACTTATTAATGTAAGCTCTTCCCTAGATACATTGTCTGCCTGAAACTCCCCAGAATTATGAAGATACGATGTGTGTGTGTGTGTGTGTGTGTGTGTTAATTTTGTACTTTTTAAAAAGTATTTCAACGCTTTTATTACTTTTGTTTTCTTTCACTCCCACTTTGGTTAGCTTATAGCCTTTTTGTTGCTAAATAAATCATGTTTCTATTGTTAATTGATCTATTGAGCCATCTATGGTGAATCACATCTGAGCTGAAAGCCATGCTTTCAGTCACCACTGAAGAAGCTCCACTGCCAAAATATGCTGATTCAGTGGCAGTGGTGATTCAGTATAGTCACCACTTTGATGATTTGGTTTGTGCATGTACTGAACACCTCTACTACACACTAGTAATTTTGATGCAGTATTTTTGGATGCACTAGTTCATCCAATGATTCAGCTATCATTTCAAGTCCGTCCAAACCTCTAAGTGCTTCATTGTCATCTCTCATTACTAACGCAGAAAATGAATATGGCTTCTGGATCCAGAGGTGTCTGAAATCAGTCTGCCCTTTCACAGCTCTATTAAAGGGACTGCAACTGCTCTGCTAATGCTCATTTATGTTAAATCCATAAAATGCTTTGATTAAACCTTTCGGTACCATAGATCCCCTTAGACTTTAAAAATGTTTGTTATCTTCAGAGAGGTCAAGGGATTTCTTTAAGGCACTTTAATAAATATTCCATTCATCCATTTTCTTAACAGCTTATCCAATGCAGGGTCTAAAGCCTTCACAGCTGTCATAGGGCGAGAGGCAGGGTACACCGTGGGCAGGTCAACAGTCTATTGCAGGGCTAACGCAGAGAGACAGACAACAATTCATACTTACAGCCAATTTAGAATCACCTGTTAACCTAGCATGCATGTCTTTGGACTGTAGAAGGAAGCTAGAGTACCTGTAGAAAACCCACACAGGCACAGGGAGAACATGCATACTCCACATAGAAAGGCTCCAGCTGGCAGGTGGATCTGAACCAAAGACTTTCTTGCTGTGGGGCAACAGTGCTAACCACTGTACCACTGTGCCACCAAGAATGAATATCATGCGGACTAAATGCCACTTGACAACATTCAAATCTTATTATACTGATGTAAATGTTATAACTTTATCTTGTTACTGGCTTTTAACAACTTCCAATCATTCAAATTAATGCAATTATTTTAATCTTGTTTAATTAAATTCAGACATAATTCTGAACTGGACAAAGGATGTTGAATATGGAGCTGCCAGGCAGGAGGAGAAGAGGAAGACCTCAGAGGAGGTTCATGGATGTAGTGAAGGAGGACATGCAGAGGGTTGGTGTGACAGAGGAGGATGCTAGGGATAGGGTGAGATGGAGGCAGATGATCCGCTGTGGAGAGCAGCCGAAAGAAGAAGAAGACATAATTCTTAACTGAACCACAGACACCACATCTCACGTTCAACTTAATTTAATACCCGGTTAAATGATTCATACTTTGTAAAACAGATTTTACATTAATGTTTAAAGAAAAAGTAACTTAATCATGAACTTGAACAGGAAGTCTGAATCATAGAAGATGTAACACTGCCTTGTAGTTTTTCAGTTAAGGGACTGTAGGGTACTTAAAAGCATGGCCAACATGCTCATTCTGCCCTTGGGCCTTCACTAACTCATACAGTGAGGGACAATAATCATACAAAGCCTAAAGTAACACAAGACAATATGCAATGTAACCCAGTATTTGAAAAAAAAAAAAAAATCCCCAGAAGAAGAATCTGGCTGCCTGCCTAACCATAAATCATTGTAGAGATCACAAAGCTCCATCTCAGCAACCTGTCAGTGACAAAAAGCATCAGGATTTGGCTGCATGGCAGGTTTTAAGGTCAAACCTCTAGGGCTCTGTTTGGTAAGGGCAGTTAAAGACACATGGCAGGACTCTTTGCCAAGACTTTTAGTTATTATTGTGGGTATAGGTGTACTGTAGATAGAAACTGTGAGATAAAATGAGTATGGTACTGGTAAAGGTAAAATCACCAATTAATGATTCTAAATTGACTACAGATGTTAAGGGGAGTGTAAATGGTTGTCTTTTTGTCTGTGTTAGCCCTGAGATGGAATGAGAACCGTCCACTGTGTACCTTGCCTCTCACTAAGTACCAGCTAGGTAGAGCGAATGGATGGACCAATGTATAGCAGGAAGTCATCACATCAAATCTAATATTAGAGCAATTAGTTTGTTGCAGTGGCACATCCGCTTGGCTCACAATGCTTATAGTTCAGTAGGATCCTGTATGGCTACAGGTTGGAGACATTCAGTGACATCTGCAACCTAACTTGACTTCCTCAGCTTTAGCAGTTGCAGATTTAGCAGTTGTGTCAGTCACAGCTAATGTATCCTCCACTATAAGCTGAAAAGAAGAGTGGGCTACTATGGTATGCATATGTCCAACTACACACCACCAGCTAAGCAATGACATTCTTCATTCCTTAAAATTCTTATTTTTGTTCCAGGGGCTGAAAGCACTTTAAAAACAATTGTTCATTATTATTCTCTAGACCTTTTTATAGCAATGTTATCTTAAAACAGAGCACAAAGATTTGCAGGCTACGTCTACAACCATAAGTGTACCTACTGGTTTGAATTTTATTTTATATTTACTTTTTACCTGCTTCCAAGACTCTTTACACATTGCACCTAAAAGAAAAAGGAAAAAAAATTATCTTATACTTTATTGAAATACATCTAAGCAACATATTCCTCAAGTTGGACGAAAAATTATTATAGATGAATCCAACAGTGCCTTAATGATAGGGGAATGATACTGATAAGCCTGCTAACTTACATACTGTATTGTGTTGTGTTTTCTAACTTTTCTTCAATTCATCACATTTGTTTTAGATTATAGTTTGCTCTTCTTATGAGTAATATGTTGCTTTAGACCTGTCAGTGTTTTCAAGTGTTCTTATGGTGCCACCCTTTTTTTTTCCATTTTATGTGAACGAGTTCACGGGTCCGCTTTCCTGTGGGACCACAACATTAGTTCTTTACATTTTATATCAAATTCATTGTCCAGTATACATCACTGCACACTTTATGATCTGGTTTCTTCACTTTCATTAAGCCCAAGGAGACACTGGCATTGGCACATTTTCATTTACAAAGGTATGCTGTGTAAGTGCCTTTCTTATCTGTGTAATCTCCTATCACTTACAAACAGCTTTTATGATTTCTTGCTCCTCTAGATGACTCCTATATGGGGTACCCATGATTTCTTTTTTTTTTCAATAATGTGGTGGAACAGTGTTCCCCTTTTTTGCACCTTGGTCATGGAATAACCTTCTGAACACTAAAGTTTAATATTATTGTCTCCCTGGAAGAGTTCAAAGTTAAAGAATTATGTAACTAAAGAGTGCAATTGCTATTCCTGAGCTGGAGATTGTGTTATGTTCTTTGTTTGTTTTGATTTGCTGAATGTTTTCCCCATGTCAGTTTTCCCATGGCAATTTTTGTTATATTCAGCTTTATCAGTCCTTTTAATTTCAAAAGACTAGAAGATTAGAAGAAGCTAGAAGATGTTACATTTCAGATGAAGTCAGATCCATTAATTTTGTTTTTACCAGCCACTGGCAACACTGTTGACACAATCACCCTGAAGGGCGGACAGTCTCTCTTTTGCATTTTCAGGCATTTAGTCTTCAGCCCCAGTTTACATTACCTGGCATCATCTCACTCCAGACAAGTATAAATTCTCCCTAGGGGATGTAGACTCAGAGCCTTAAGGTGTTTGATGCAGTGGAGGTGAGGTTTTAAAATGCTTTATGAACAGCACAATTAGCAGCAGTGACAACATAGCTTTCAGGTGTGGGCTGAAGTGCACCACTGTACATCTTGTTCACTGGGCAGTCATGATGAAAACAGTGGGCAGTATGTATGTGCCTCTATAAGTGACAGCAAAGGCAATAAACTATAATTTTGCACTGCATATACCCTTACAATAATGAAAGTAATCACAAGCTTTTATCCTTTAACATATTCTATAATCAGGGGTGATGTTATTCAGAATGCAGGCCAGTGAGTGTTACAGGTTTAACCTGCAGATTCCTTTGTACAATGATGATTACAATGTGCTGTAAAACATGAGTTTTGTACCAATGTATTTTGAAATGTAATGTAGGCCACACACATATAGTGCTGTGCACGTCAGAAGGGTTGTCATCCATTATACAACACCATCGGGGAGGCGTCTGCAGCATTGTCTGCAGCATGACAATGATCCCTAACATACTGCCAAAGTCATAAAGAAGAATATGCATCTTCAGCCACAAGAAGAGCAAGATGCCAAAGATGATGAAGTCCCCACAGAGTCCTGATCTCAACATCATGTGAATCTGTCTGGGATTATATGGAGAGACAGAAGACACTGAGACAGTCTCAATCCACTGAAGAAATGTACCGATTCTCTAAGATGCATGGAACAGCCTATCTGCCAAGTAACTTGAAAATGCTGGCTTCCCATGTATTCAGGAGAACAAATGCAAAGGGTAGTCAGCTGTATCACACACCAAGCAATGATCCATAAACTAATTCAGTGGTCTCAAGGTCTACACATAAGCTATATATAGATATATGTGCTGTATGTTATTAGGTCTGCAGTCATGCACGTGAGAGCACCTATGCGAAAGGCATGCTTGGTTTCTTTTTGTGCATCATGATACATCTTGACAGTTGCGTTCTACATTACATTAAATCTTTATCTCAGCAGCCATATTCTATTAAGGGTAATTACACTGGAAAAAGTCAGGTCAAATTGCCCAGTACAATTAAAACTGCAAGAAGCAATGCCTGGGCTCTCACACATTCACACACGTCAAGGCGTACTGCGATGATGACATACTGCAATAGAACCATTCTGCTGCTGAGGTGTGCTGAACTCTTATTGAATGTCATACAGACAAGTTACATGTCACTTGCTGTGTGCACTGTGTAGCTATGTATATGTCATGTTGTTGTATGTCATGTGTAGAACACAAACAGCCAAGTATACTGTATAATGTTTATCACTTAATGCTGATTTCCTCCTCCCTCTTGGTGGCGCTATGACTGTGACTAAATATTGACCTGTGAATGTCTCCAGGCCTGGACTAGACCAGACATTTGAAGTTAGGGGGGTTTTCCTGTGCCATGGGAAAACATCATAATTTGTCATGCTGCCAAGGACTAGCCGATGCGTGGAAAATCAAAAACTTTGAAATTAGCATTTCAAGATGATGACAATCTAATCAATTCTCTAGGAGGGGTTTGCTTAAGGATAGCACCTGGAAATGGCTAGAATTGCACATGAAAATTCGAAATGGCAGATTTCCTGTTAGGTTTAGGGCATGGTTCACTAAGGCTTTTTATATATCTTGGGATGTTGCACATGTGTGCCAAAATTCATTCATGTGAAACACAGTAATGGCTACTTGAAAACTGAAAAGTTAAAACTGAACCCCTGACTGGTAGACCCCCGACTACCCCTTGTGCAAGACCTAAAGAAATAAGACATAAAATGTGTACGTTTTCACCACTTCTGCTTGTGCAAAGTTTCATGAGTTTTCAGGTATGTTAAGCCCCTCAAAAATGTGATTCATTGTGTGAACAGTAATAAATGGAGCAATTCCTATATGGTCTTTGCACATTCAGTCATTACAATTAACACATAGTTAATCAGGCCCCAAAGTGATTCCCCAACTTACCAAGAGGGTATGTCCAAAACAGTGTAAGCAACATGTCATTGCAGGTAAACCAAGGAACCCCTGGGACCATAGGTTTAAATTTCATTAATTTACAAACTAAGCAATGAATTCTTTGACAAATCAATTAGCTATTAATTTTTGTGACATTTGGACTGTTTGATTTGTGTTCATTTAAATATTTATGGTGCTGGAATGCTGATAAGCCATGAAGTCTTCCCTGTTGCCTTTTCTTAGGATAAGAAATGGATTTTTAAATGCTCTTCGTTGCATATTTAGTCTATAATGTAATGTTCATTTCATTTGAAAATGATACAAAATCATTATTAAGACAGTCATTTTTGGATATATATTTGTTACAGGAACTAGGACTGTCAAGTGTGATTATCTTATGATAATAGCTGATTTTGATCAGTTATCAAATTTTGCTATGAATTGTAAATACAGTCACATCCACATGGTGTAACTGATTTAGTGTCTTTATAAAATCATGTTGTCAACTTGTCTGATTAAAACTTTGCCTTTCTTTCAGTCACATAAAGAGTTCAGCCTCTATTCAACTTGCAGGCAACTTTTTCCCCTTTTAAAATATCAGTGGTGCCCAAACATGACGTAACATTTACTTAAATTAAGCTCTAATTAACCTGTGTATTACCCCAGGAGACCCTGTTCAAAGGTAAAGCAAACTTGGACAGAAAACCAGGCCTCAGCATCACTTCAGTCTCCTAATTAAACCAACTCAACCTGCAACCTGTATGTTTGATTTAATTTCTTCACCCCTTTTCCTAATGCCCTTTCCTTTTGACTGTGTCATCAATGTCTTTCAGTCAGAGACTTCAGAGGGACTGCATAGAGCCTCTGAGATGAGACGTTGCTCATACTTGGCTCCTCATCGCTCCAGGTTCCTGAGTTAATCCAGCTATACAGACTGTTGTTGTTTATCTGTCCATCAACTCTGCTCCATCTGTAAATTCACTAGCCAGTAAATCTATAAATATATTTCTATTTCTGGAATGGTGCTTCATGGTTAATGTACCACTTTGCCAGCACAAAACCTTGGCATGTCCTTTCATTGAGATAAAGCTTTCAAAATCAAAAGCATCATTCTGGATTTGTATACACAGTAAAACTACAATAGACTGAAATGCAACCAAAGGAATAAAAA
>VVAS01000810.1:29695-40281 GCA_015103295.1 Ptychochromis oligacanthus
AGCTTGGTGTGTGTACATAGTGAGCTGTAGAAGAAAAAAAAACTGTAATTTCCAGAGTTTCAAAAACACATTTAAGAAACTCTTCAATATAAACTGCTTTCACATCTGTTTTGCAGTTCTTTTATTACAGAACTCATCTTCATATTGTTTAATCAGTGAAAATAATACAAATCAGTGCAATCCAGTGAAGGTCTTGCACTACGTCTAATAAAAAGGCTGAAACAATATCAAACAACGCAGAGGGCACAGCTTAATCCCACTGTGATAAAAAGGCAACACAAATAACATTTAGTTCCTACTAAAATAAAAACCTAACCACTGTGATATTTTTAAAGATAAAAAGGCATAAACAGCACTGTCAAATTCATAGTCTTTGCTGTTTATAGGATAACGTTTTAATAAAAGATATCACAGATAAGAGCTGGGAGGGAAATCTCTTCAGATTAGCTTGTGAGTGTTATTAGCAGCTCAGCTTCTTAATCATTTTATTTTTAGCTTGAAAGATTCTATATAGAATTAATTTTACTTAAATCAGCAATGACAAACATATGAGCAACCAAACCATACAAGACTTCATGACTTCAGAATTCATGATACAAAGACAGTTTAAGACATTGATAGATAAAGTGGCAGGGTATTGTGAAAAATATCTAGTTTCACCCCAGAAGTTTATTTGCAAGTTACACGATAGGTCATGTTTGTGTTAGCAGCTTGGTCTATGAGTGGAGGGAAGGCAATTTCCTTATATAATGTACAGGAACAGCTGGCAAAGTACCTCTCTAAGGAAGGACATAGGAATATCCAACTGGCAGGTGGAGGATTTCATTTCATTGAGACATCTATCATCAGTTCTTTTGTTTCTGTTGTAGTACTGCATGTTGTCATGCTGTAAAAAGCCTCCCCGTCTCCACACTGCCTGTGATTTTTATCTCCATGTTGGACTGACATACTGCTGAGGAAAAAATGGACATCAAGGAGACGTGTGGTAACCTCAGCGATGCATCACTCTGTTTGTATTTCCCAGGAAAAAAAAGGGAGTTTCTCTTGTCTTGAGATTTTACAACACCAGTACAGTATATGGTCTGCTGTCATATGAAAACCTGTCAGTTGGGTGTGAAGCCTTATTATTGATCTTGGAAGTACTTTGACAAAATGATCCAATTTTTTTTAAATTTTTTTTTTTAATCTCTCAGCCACAACAGCAGATGGAGTTTGTTCAGTATACATTCACCCATACTGAGTAAACTCCATCCGCTGAGTAAAGCCACAAGCTATGACTGAATTCTCTAAGGAAAATTGCGTTGAAGCCATATCTCCAGTTTTATCAGTTTTCATTTGACTTTAAAGCAAAGCTATTTTTTGTAACTCTTGGGGGAAAGTCCTCTAGATAATGACCAATAAAATACATGGAAATTAAAAATTATTCACAAAATTATTCACATTAGGACTGTGTGACTGAGGCCTAATATGAAGTATTTTTAATGAGTTCAATATTGAGTGAGGATAATATAACAAACAACTGTCAAATGGCTTCAAAGTTATCCCATGTGACAATCATTCATTGAAAGAGTAGTGCAGCATTGTGTCCTCTTCCCCACTTGGCTCTCTCTAATGCTCACTCGCTTTACACTGTTGTCTTTGCCTCCTCCCCGAAGAGATTTCAGGGAGAGGGTTCTCCTTGTATGAGATCTGTGTTACATGTTAGACATGTGTCTGGAATCCTTCCCATCATGTTGTCAGATAACAATCTGAAAACTAATCACTTTTACCGTGACATGGAGCAGATCCATCAACATGGGGTGAACACAGGGTCAGGCCCCGGGAAGAGGCGAACCCAAAAGGACCCTCTAACTTTTAAATAATCTGCTGGAATAATGTGTCAAAAATAGACTGAAGATGTGGTTTACTTTGGAGATCATCTTTTACCTGGCAAGAGGCACATGCAGGCTTGCATGGGATTCACATTGGGTAGTAACAATACCTCACACTAAACATGTTAGTATTTGTTACTATGAAGATGTTGGCAGGGTGATTGGTTAACATTTAGTGCAATGCTTGACTAAAGCAGGCTATGGACATAGATATGTTAAAGTTGGAGAGGTGCAATATCATGGTTTCATATTACATGGTCATGTTTGATGCTTTTAGATTATAACTGCCTGATATACAGTTTATTTTATGATTTAGCTCTACAACGCACTGCATATTGATGGAACACAACCAAGTACCAGTTGTGACACTGCCCTAAAACTCCTAGAGTACGCCAAATGTGAAACTTTGCTACCAAACTTCATCTTCAGCTGATTAAGTTCTTGGCAAGTAAAGCTGCCTATGTGTTTAATTCACTGAGGTTTGAATCATCATCGCATCTCCATTTCCATCTGTGCATTCTTGCTCTGGGGATCCCAACAGACACCGGGACCCAGGACACTACCTCTCTATGGACCCCAGCTGTGTGTTGGAAACTGCATGTATATATAACCATGATCCACTGGGAATCATTTCTGTTACATGACACATCATTCAGCACTTAAAGAAGCCCCATATGTATTCATGAAATGCTCAGGCCACTTCTCTCTCTTGTAAATAATGTAAATAATACATTCCATATAAATGCAATTTTGCGAGCATTTAATATGATTTGTTTATTCTTAAAAATATAAATATTATTAATGCCAGTGTGGATAAAAGAACAGTGATATTTCCATCTTCAGTCATTTCGATTTGGCGGCATTGGTCTGTTCTGGGACCTCCCTGTCTTTCCATACATACGTGACAAGCATAGGGCAGCAGCAAGACCCCACTACAGATCAGGCCAGGCATCAATTACAGCAGATATGATACTGATACATTCAGTTACAGCATGAAAGGAGGAGTTTGGCTGGAGGTGTGTTGGAAAGCAGCTTGCAGTGCTCATGTGGGCTGGCTAAAGCTGTTTAAATAGCACACTCTATATGAGACAGCCAATTGGATGATAGCTTAGCTAAGAGATTAGCTGATGTGGGCTGGCAGTGAGATCACCTGATCTGTTGGGATTGCAGTGTTTGCCCTCCTGCACAAATAATTGTTCAGGAGGCCCAGATGAATAGTATAAAATATAGATATATTTATTACTGAATACCATTTAATATCAAGTGGGATAGATGAGCATACCTGTTAAACTAGGCGTAGTCATCCACTTCTGAAGTTCTAGAAACCTCAGTTTCATAAACCCCCTCCTACGTTAATTTTTAGTTAAATCATCTAAAAATAGCTAGGCTGTACCTATTGCCTATCATAGAGCCAAAACACCAAGCTCAATAGATGTAACCACATACCTAAATGATCCACAAGCCTTTTTTTGAGGATTCCCGAAATATTGAGCCCCCATTAAATAGAGCAATTAACCCCCCTCCATTGTATTTTTAACATCTTAGCCTACCATGGTATTGGTGACCCATTACGGTTAAGGTTTGGGTACATCCGCTTTTTTGATTTTAATCTGTTTGGAAGACCCAAATGGAAAATCTTTTAACAGAAAAACTGCAATGCTAAAATGTATGAGATTTCATTTGAAATATAACATACAGTTGTTTTTGAAATTTTGTCTGTTTAGTCAAACCCAATCTGGATGGGTCACTGGTTGCCTTGTAGATGTTAACTCTATGAGGTCATCATCACTGATGATGCTAGCCCTAACCCTATATACAATCGGAATATGTAAATTTTTATTATTATTATTTGTTTTTTAATTAGCTATCCACATTTTGGCAATCAGTGAGAGAAAGAAAATAATCATTTCAGTACACTTTTTTAAAGTCAATTTCACCTTTCTGCAAAATTAATTAGAATTAGTTAATTGGTTCATTCATTGGTTAAAGTTATGATCAGTGATGACTTAAACCTTGGAGGATTACAAGGCTAAGATTGCATGGGTGCTCAGACCAGGAGATTGCAACTGTCTTTTTAAAAAGTAAGAAAACAAATCAGCATGCACATTTTTTTTCCACACAATCCAATATGTATTATATCACAGCATTTAATTACCCTTGGTAACATTCTTTGACTTATGGGAGATGTCAATGTTTGCTTGTTTTTGCTTGCATTTCCTTACTTTTTAGTGTCTTGTACAATATGTCTGAGCTTTCAGAAAAATGCGGCATGCCCTGTTATCTCAATGGCCAGTAGTTATGAGTGGCTCTGATATGACATGGCATGATGAGATCTCCTAACTTAATGAGGAAAAAAGTCAGTTCCTGCACACACCTATCTATCTGACTCTGAGTGGATGGCAGGTTGGGTGGGAAAGGTTACACCATTATCTTTGTTTCTACTAATCATTTGGTCCACTCCACCATTCAGGAATCTCCCAGTGTGTGTGTTCGCTCTCAGACTCCCCTCAACTGGAAACCCCCAACTTCTGGGCTCTTAGCATTCAATTCTCCCTCTCCTGTTAGGCCCCAATTGCATTTGTTCCATAAACACTCAGTTACTTACCTGCCTGCCCACTCCTCCTTGCCTCCTGCAGTTAACCGTTGGATTCTACTCGCTACTCTCAGATATTCACTTTGTAGGTCTGCACTTGTGTACTTCTGTCTTCCTGTAAATATGATAACTGCAAATGCCAGCACTGTGTGTCATATGCAAAGCCTTAAAGGCAATTTGGTCAAAGTAATATTTTTGAGCAATATTTAAAAACACAATGAGGAGAAATGTAAAGAACTTTGAAAAGCCTCTGGGTGCCAAATAAAGTTGCCCCACCAATAAAATACTTTCTTGATAATTTGCTTACTTTGTTCTCTCAAATTAATGTCTGCCCATAATCATATCTGGTGTGCTATTTACCAGATGTAATTCTGAGCACTAGTTTTTATCAAATGTTTCCCTGATTACCCTTAAGCACATTATGATTCTTTTTTTCCCTCTGTTTTGCTTTGTTTCCTTAAATATCACATATGAATTGTTTTGCATTTTTTGGCGGTAAGTGAATTGCTCTTAATCAGTCCTCATTCCGAATTCTAATGCTGCATTTTTTTTGCAGTTTTTTTGTTTTGTTTTTCTTCGCTCTTGGAAATTTGTTTCTGTCAGCAACATGTCTCTGCAAATGTATTTATCCCTAATAAGGTTTTCAAATCACAGACTAACCTGAGCACAGGGGGCTGCTAATTAAAAAGTCTGATTTTGCAAAGACAAAAACATAATTGGAAGTAAATAACACACTCATGCAGTAATGACATTTAGTTGCGGTAATGACAAGAGGGGCCATTCATTGAAATTCATAATGGCAGCAAAAGAGAGAAGGATCTTGAACTTGTGAACAATCACTCTAATGGATATTTTGGAGCCTCTGTTTTTTTAACCATCAGTTTTTTGACATGCTGGGAACGGGAACAGGTAAAAACAAAAACAAAAAACACAAAAAAAAAAGAAAGAAAGAAAAACAAAAAAAAAAACATTTCCAAAGTCTGACTGCTGCAGTGCAGTTTAGCTTAGTTGTTAAAGTACAGTTTTGTCAGAGCAACAGGGGGGCTGGACTACGTGGGGGGAGTTATTCTGAGGGTCAGTACAGCTACACTGCTGAAAATACTTGTGCTTAGACTGAAATCACATATCCTGAGCAGTGCATGTGTGTCATCAGTGCATCACTCTTAGCACTGCTGCCTCACAGTACTGTTTATTTAATATTTCATACTGAGCTGACAGTGACATGCTGACTTTTGTGTGCATAAATTTCAAATCTATCAACCTAACTAAAAAGTACAATGCTGCCTTCAGGTGCCTTTCAAACATCAGAATTAATAGAAGTTGAGCTTGTAGTATAAACAAGGTAGTAAATATGACAGGAACACTTTGCATTTCTCTTATTTCCTCATGATTAAATTTGAATCTGAACACTTTGAAGCTGTGTAACTGAAAACTTTTATCAAGATCAGTTGGCAACATCTGTGTATCAAAAACAAAAGGTCATACTTAAATTTTTTCTATGTATGGACTGAGAAAGTGAGGTTATGTGGCTTCATTTGTCAGTCTTGTGCTGTTGACATCATTTGCAGCAATTATTTACCTTTTCATGGGACAAAAGGTTCCCAAACAATAAAACATATTTGCACATCTTCTTCTAGATTGTAAAGCATAATAATTGGTAGGTAATAATAGGTAATTTGTGTTTGGTAAAATACAAAACGTAATCAGGTAAAATTTGAATTTTAGTCATACATTTTAAGACTTTAAAGTTATGTTATTTTTGTTAAGCTTAATAAAAATTATTTAATAATAATAATGAAAATTTAGAAAGTTTCATTCTGTATCTGTCCTGTATATCAACAGCTGTGGTTGGCAGTGATTACAGGAAGAAGGTTCTGACTCTGAACCTTTCCAGAGTCTTTGTTCTCCATATGTAAACATTATACACACCACAGGTTTCAGACCTCTAGGACTGAAAAAGAAGCCAACACAGAAGTCCAAAAACTGTAGTTTCTCTAGAAGCCAGTTAAGTTCATTTCAATTCAATTTTATTTATATAGCACCAAATCACAACAACAGTCTCCTCAAGGTGCTTTATATTTTTGGGTAAAGACCCTACAATATAATTGTATATAAAACCACTGGAGGCTTGCTCCAAAAGCAAGTCAGTCCCCATAGAGTCCCATCTTAAAATGCCCAGGTAATCAGCATTAAAAAGCATGTTTACAGCCTGATACAAAAAAATAGTTTCTCTAGTGACTTTCCTCTTTATAACAGCTGGGTTTGTTTTGGATGCTGGTAAGGCTTAAAGTTAGGTTTTGATTAACAGGTGTCTGACTCAGGCGCCTATAGCTGATAGCTGTCTGCTAAGCCTGACCTCTGTTAATTAGAGTCACTGAACTGGACCTCTCCACCATGTTTATGCTGTTGGTGCCTTTTAGAACTTTTTTTAACAGAATTGTCTGACAAATAATATGGCCTGATGTACACCCTGACCAAGATGTTTGTGCTTCAGTTTTGGCAAGTGAAATTTTAGTATGTCATAATTAGTCAGTGTCTGGTATCTGTGTGCGTTGCGCCTATACAGTTTATAACCAAGCTTGCTAGGGATAGCTGATTATTTAGCACTCCACCCTCTTGCCCAAATAGGGTCAATTCTGGTTTCAAAGAAACAACACAGCAGCAGCCAAAACGCTGAATTGTTGCTTCAAAATGTGGAGTCCAAAAACAATGGGTGGCATCACGATGGCTGCATCCATCTTTTTTATACAATCTCTGGTAATAACACACCAACCTGAAGCTGGCTCTTTTTGATAGTTCCAACTGTAGCAATAAACACGTTGCGATTTGCCAGGGGCATGGAGGGGATTTCCCCCCCCTCTGGTCAACATGTCCCTGCCTCTATTAAATTATTTTTTTCATCCCCGGTGGGGATAAAAATGTATCCCTTGCTCTGATTGTCAGCGCTACATCTCAAAACAATCTACAGCACAAACAACAATAAAATCAAACTGACTGGATCCCATTCCATTTCAACTTTTCATTATGTCATCATTATAGGACTGCTGTTTCAATGTGAAAACTACAGTTAAGAAAACAAAAGAAAAAAAAATGAAAAGGATTCAGAGCGTCAGATTTTACAGGAGACAGAGAAATATTCCTACTGAGTGTCAAACACATCCCCTCATCATCTACATCAGAATTCCCTACAAAGGCTCTGCAGCATCTTATTTCAACTTACTGAATTGCAGTTATGCATCAGGTCTCCTGAGGGCATCCTGCAATTAGAAGGCCTTGCTGTGAAGGGCATCTCTGAAAAAAATGTTATGCACATAGTTTGTTGGTTTGGCAAGTAAAGGAGCAGCAGCTACAATGGGTTGATAGAGAGAAGCAGCCACATTCCTGTGTGGAAAGATCAACCCTAATCTGACCGTCATTCATTGCATCATTCATAGTTACAAGCTGCGGTCCATGATGCTGTAAAACACATTACTGAACCAAGTCAAATATTTTACATATTTATTGACTCTTAAACACCAAAGGTCTGCTGTTGATCTCAGTAACTGGAACAGGATGCCCCCTTCCCTGTCTGGAGCTTTACAAATGTGGGAAAAAGAGATGACACTGTGCTGAAAAAAAGAACAAATCCTTCATCAAAGCACACCAAAGACTGTTTTCTTAGGAATCTACTGTAGTGTAATATATACTAATTCTTTCCTTAAACTGACAGTTTTTTTGTGCTGTTGCATTTTGACATTATTTCATATTAAATATTAAAGTTAAATGGCGCAGCTGGCCAAATAGATCTAAGTGGAAGGGGGATTTAATACTGGGTTATTAAACGGTTTGTACTAGTGCTCTTGATGTGTCTAAAGAGAAAACAAGGACTGGGGGTATTGTGTATATTAATTTCATTAAAAAATTAAATTTTATTGTAAAGGCTGTAGTTATAGTTTTAAGAAATGAACTTGATTAGTGAAAGTTCATGAATGCTACACTGACAGCAGAATTATATACCCTAACAGGCTTCAGAGTATACAGGACCACTGGGATTGCGGAATTATTTTTGTGGTATTTTTAAGACATCGCACCTTGGTTATAAGGATACTGTCTTTAAAGAAAATATATACATAATTGCTGTTTCCGCTGCTGCACACTACTGTCTTATGTGTAGCACTGTGAATGAGCAAACAAACAGATGACCCATGGGGAAAATAGCAGCAGTGAAGCTACCGATAATATATGAAGAGCTGCTTAGCTACTATAGCACTAACTTAATAATATGATACTTGTAGCTGACTGTATATAGTGAGTTGTTTTTTAGGCCCCAGAAAACTGATGTCATCAAAGCGAATTTTGATCATCGAGGGGAATGTTGTTGGTTGATGTTATTGATTCTTTGTGACTATACACCAGTGGTGTTCGTCAGAGCAAGTAAGGCAAGTAATACTTGTCTAGTGAAATCTAAAATTAGACATGAATTAAAATGTACTAAAGTGAAAGTGATCTATCTCCCTTCATCCCAAACAGTGTTATCTTGTAAAGCTTCTTGTTTGTTTGCATCCATCCTTTAAATTACTGCTATCTTGTGGCCACAGTTGGCTATCGTCTCTGGAAGCAGGCTTGTCTCTGCTTGACTAAGGAGCCATTGGAATCTTTATGGGGCATTTTGATGGGTATGTCCATGTCCCGTTAGTAATAGCTTGAGCTTGTCAAACCGAGAGGTCAGCAACTTCTTCTGTCTGTTAGCGCAGGCATATTATGAATAGACGTCTGGTCTTTGATGGGAAACTGATGGGAAAGCAGCATAGACATGCTGCTGTTGGCTCTGCTTTCACTGCTCTGAGATCAGTTTAAATCTGTGCATTGTGTAGAAACAGAGCTAGGAGTAAACAAGCCCTTTGATTTATCATTATCATGATCGTTTATAATAGATAAGTTTCCTTTTACTAACCACTTTGGCAAACATATGTGATGTAGATGAGTTAGAGTGTAGTGTGAAGAAGTTTTTAATAACTCCTTTAGCATATAAGCGAGAAAAGCCTTGATTAGAACAAAAAAGCTCCTGCCATGTCTGGTTTAATAAAACAGGGGAGTTGAACTGGTGCAGGCTTATCCAGCATTTTCAGATTAACATCTCTGAGAAATAAGTTGGTTGACTGAATGCACAAAGTTTAACCAGCTGATTTTATAGAATATGATTTATTACTGAAGATTAAAATTAATTAATGTAACAAAACCAGAGAGATCTTTTTATCCCATTCACCTGCTTTAGGAAAATCTTGCACCTGAATTACCAATGATCCAACTAAGACAACATATTCTGTGTATTAAATCTTCCTATCATAAGAGAGAACATTTGATTTGTCTAAACAACAAAAAACACATAGTTTGGTTTGGCACAAGTCTAAGTTACAATAAATTATATTATATAGTTAGGTGTTTGAACAGACATCTTCAACATCTCAGTGAAATATCGTAAGCACACCTTGGTGCCTTAGATTTAATTTATTATAAAATGAACATGCATAAAGCCACACTTGTCTCTATGTCCTTGAGAAGTCTAATAAAATCCTCACAACATGCATTGGTAAGAAGAAGGATTCCCCTTTGAGAGATGAAAACTGTTTTGCGCATCAAAACAAAAACTAGAATAAACAAACCCTGCTCAAAATTTTTTTCTCGCGAAGGTTAACACAAAGTCCTGTGGCTGTTGACAGCAGTGTAAGTTGGTGACACACTATTAGCCTGAAGCAATTCTACAGCATTGACACATAACTGTACACGAGTGGCCCTAAAGGCCACATTTCATTAGCAGCATTCCCCCTCAGAACACTTTATCTGTGTCGTAATTGTTGTGGGATTTGGTGAGGCAGGGGCAAAGGAGTGCTGAAAATGAAATTGATGTTCAAACAAGGGAGCAGCTGTCAGGAGCAGCTACCTGGGGGGTATTTCATGGAGCAGGAGGCTGGGGGAAAGCAGAAGTTCTATTGATGAAAGTCTCACTTCATTAAGTGTGACTCTGTTTTAGTTCAGTTTCACTAAACTAACTAGTGACTCTTCCAGTTAGGATTAATGAAGTCATGACAGGGCCGGTGGATGCTAAACTTGCTAGGTTAAAGCAGACTGAGCAGAGGACTGCA
>VVAS01000857.1:7877-19800 GCA_015103295.1 Ptychochromis oligacanthus
CATTTTTCTGGTCTTGAATAACAATATTGCTTTGCGTCGTTTTTTTTTTTTTTTTTTTTTTAAATGACGATGTGCTGTTGGTGCATCACTGGTTTGCTTTGTAGAAGACTAGGAGATTTTCAGAAAAGTGGAGAGGAGTTTATTTATAGTGGTGTTATTGATCTTCATATAGAAATCTTCAGGCAACTCTTGTTCAGTGGGTTACAGATCAGCTTATATCATTATTTTCCTCTGTTTTGGGGCAAAACAAGTCTGACCATTCAAAATGCACACTTCAGTCTGTTTTCTTTCAGCTGCATCTTTGTGCACAGATCAAGCTAGGATTGACAAAGCACCTACTCACCTATTGAATCTTTTCGAAAATGGCATTGCCAGTCGTAGAAGATCTCGTGGAGCTTGTGGGTGGATCGTCTTACGAGGGCGAGAGTATTCAGAGACCTCTAAACCCTTTGCCTTTCCCTGACACAATCTATAGGCCATGAAAGTGATATAGATTCTCAGAGGAGGGAACTGCTTATCTTTGTAAGCTGATTAAAGTACTATTGACCTATTAAGATTTGTAAGTCTACTTACCTGTTTGAATAATAAAAATCTCGCCATATGTCTGCGTAATCTACCCCTTTTTTTTAACGTATGTTGCTTTCAAACAACTAGGCAGATCAGATCTCAATCACCACATGACCATAGCTGTGGTTTTATGTGAGTGGTTTTTTTTTTGTTGTTTTTTTTTTGGTGCCACACTTTGCAGTTGGTTTCATTTACTGCCTATGGGCCTTCTGTCTCATTCGGCTCGCTTTTTCCCCTTTAAAGAGGACAGCTGTTTTCTGGTGTTAGAGACAGTGATGCCATGTTATGTTTTTAAAAAAAAATCATTTTACAGTTCTCTCAGCTCCAGTGAACCTCTATCTAGGTGGTGTCTTCTATGTACATTTGTGCGTAGTTTTTCACAACATCTTGGCTGTTTTGCCACAGTTCTGTGGATTGAGACAGACAAACTGATTTCTCCTCACCTCCTTCTATCAGGTGCGTTTTTTTGTATCGACTTCCTCCTAATTCATCACCCTTTGCCCTCTGACTCAGACACATCCTCTCTTAGCAGTGTCTGACAGTAACCGACATGCTCTAGTGGTTTTCAAAAACGAATACATAAGGAAATTCCCATATGTGTGTTGATACCTCATTATGGAAACCTTTAGAGAAGCCAGTAAGCCTGTAATTCAGACCAACGAACACATGTTAGAAAAATGCCTCAAGGATGCTCGTCATGATGGCTGATCTCATGATTAATGATTGTCCTTGAGGACAGCTTGTTTGTGATATGATTTACCAAACTGACTGTGCATCAGCTTAACTCGCACTGGGCTTGCATGTTAATTAATTACAGATAGACTGATTGCAGCTGAGTTGATTGCTTCACCTTGCTCCCAGCTTATAGGAACAGCTTTATCAGCGTTGTGTGGGGTTGTGAGATCTTTATAGCAGAGCTGTTTACTCCTGGCAATTTCTCTTGGTCTGAAGGGGATGTTTCCATATAGAGATGTATCTATACTAAGGTGTTTTTCTCCATCTCCATCCTTTTATTCCATTTTTGAAAATATCTTTGATTTATACCTGGATCCTTTTAGCTTGTAAATCCCACCCAACAGGCTTAGATGATAAGTGCCTACAAGTGAAGTATAGATACACAGATTAATAAAAGGTTTGGTGGAGTAATGCTTCCCAGTGAATTCCTTACTTAGCACAACTTTCTCCTTTGATGTCGCTAACTTGAGTTGCATATACTAACATCTAATAGCAGTAAACTCCACAGAATAATCATCTTTACATGATAAGGGTCTAATCTGCTTTTAAATAACTGCTAACCCTGTTTTCTTAGGTCGCTACACTCTCCGTTCCCTCTTTCATGTAAAGCACTCCACTCTGTCATTCAGTAGCTTAGGAGATGCCCCTCCTTTCAACCCACTCTCCTTTTTTGCCATCTGCTTTGAAATTAATGCACATGTTGAAAAGTAGGCTAAATCCAGAGTGACAGCTTTTTCTCCCTCCTATTTTTAAAGATGTGCTGCAGGCAGTGTCCAACTATGTTGGAGATGGAGTGGAGAGAGCTGGTTTATCACGCTGCTTCTGCCTCTCAGTTTCTCTCACCTCTGCCCTCTGGGATGCTTCCGAGACCATAGCTCATAGCATCCCTTTTCTCAGTTTATGATTGGCTGTGTTGCTCTTTCACCGATCCTTCATGTTGCTGGCCATGTTTCTGTTATGGATCAGTCAATTAAATGACACTAAACTGTCCCTTTTCCATCAACCTTCAGTCAGTCCCTCTGGGATTTCAGTTTCTTGTGATTATTGAGGGTCAGAATAAATGGATTTGATGAGAATATTATTTGAAACTGACACAAATTTGCAATCAGATTTGTTGTTTTTGTTGCAGTAAATTGTAATCTGTAGAGGATATAATACCATGTTAGTGCTTCATCTGAATATCCAGTCATAGTAATTGGGAGTCTCTTAGTATCAAGAGAATCATTTTTGGGGAGATTTTTTAAAAGAAAAGGTGGATTGCTGAGTAAAAAATGTTTAAAGGGGGAAATAAAAAGCAGAACAAAAGAAAAAAAATTGTAAATATTTTAAACCCTAACTTGTACAAAGATAACATGTCTATTTATTTATTTATTTATTTATTTAAAAAAAAAAAGGCTAATTCTATCTTAATTTTAAATTTAATGCCAGCAACATTTTTCAGAAAAACTGTAGACAGATGAATGGTTACTCCTACATTGTGTCACCTCTTCTTTAATAGCACTCAGTAATGTGAGGAACTGCAGAGACCAACTGCTGTTTTGAAAGTGAAATGTTTTCCCATTCTTGGCTGACATATGCTCAACAGTTTGGGCCTCTTTTGTCATGTTTTTCATATCATAATGTGCCAAATGTTTCAAGTTAGTCTGGACTGAAGGCAGGCCAGTTTAGCATACAGTCTTTTGTTATTGATCTATGTTGTTTAGCATTGTCTTGCTGAAATAAGCATAGACTTCCCTGGGGGTGGGGAAGGTGGGGTGCTTCTGAATTGAAGCATAAGCTGCTTTAGAACTATATATATGCCATGTTCACTAAAACATTGGACACTTGATTAATACATGTAGTAGTTTCAACTAGTCACATTTTACATGAACATGCCTTGCTAACATTATTTTTACATTTCTTATTGAAGCTGTGAAGCTGTGGGGTCATGAAAATTCCTTAGAAGCCTTTTAATGTGAAGGGAAGAAATTGATTTGGCTTAAAGTTCTGTTTCTGGTACATATTTACAGCTAATGTGAAATATTTTTATAGCATTTCATGTGAAATACACTGTGACCATACACTGGTTGACAAATAGGCTGAATATCTAAATAGACCACACATGTTCTTATCTTTTGAGGTATGAAAAGAAGTATAGCCTTGTATTTTGGGGTCTGTTTATACTGCTGCCATGTTGTGGATTACAGACATTGTACGTGGGCTAAAACCTCCAATTAAGGAACAGCCGCACTGTTACATCTGAAAGGCATAAGCAGCTACATATGGCCATGCACACTCTCTCTTTCTCTCTCACACACATACACACATACACACACCCACACACAGAATATGCACATACTCTTTCCATGCTTGAGGCTTTGGGCTGTGATCTTTCCAAAGGTTTCCTCCTGTGGCCCGTGTGCCAGACTGTCTGGAGAGCTGTGGAGGGGCTGGCGTCGCCTCGCCTGCTGGATGAAAAAGCCAGTAACATTTGCTTTCTGTGGCACAGCTTCCCCTCTCCTCCATTCCACCTCTCCTGCCCCATCTCCCACCTCCCCTGTTTCTCCTCTGGAGGAGGATTACCGGCAAAAACTGGACGTTTGATCCTGCCTTGCTATCCACCACTGCTATATCCGTCTGACAAGACTCTTTGTTTCTTTTTCTCTTCCAGACTTCTCTATGTCTCTCGCTCTGACTGTGTTTTAGAAAAGATAAAAGTTAAGCCCTTTTGCTGTCTGCTATTTGATGTCTCAGATTTAGCTCTGGTCTACCTCGAAGCACCCAGGACAGGTGGATCACAGATATGCAAGAAGTTAATTCAATTTTAACCGGAATGGAGCAGAGAAGATCATAAAGACAGGTGTGGATAATTTATGAGTGTATCTTTTGATAATGTAGAATGAGCAGTGTAAATGGATAATTAACTGTCATGAAGATCCAAAGTTTTCCCAACCAGTGCACCCCATGTATAAAGCTCAGAAATGCACAAAAACAAATCTGTCACTGGGCCATGACTCTCATGCTTAAAAAGGGCTTTTTTGGTTTTCTTTCCACTGTGACAATGCTTTTTGTGATTAATTGCAAGGGACAGTGCCAACAAGCTTTCTATTGTAATTTGCAGTGGGGATATAAACAGGAAGTGTGCTCCCAGTACATAATGTTGTTGACTAAGCTACAAAGGGTGATCAGGGCCAAAAAATGTTGATGTCATTGTGATACATCGTGACAGAGGACAGTATTCACTGACCTTAAGCTGTCAAGCTAATGTGTAAACATAGTTGCTTCATTAAGGCCAGACTGTCGCATGCATAAGTCGAGGGAAGCCACCCAAAAAAGAAATAACACCCCCTCAATGTAGGCAGTAATTATAGGGTTGGAAACAGCTCTTGAAATACCAGCTAACTGTCATTTATCTGTATTGACGCAGGTCACATTACTTGTAAAAGTACTAAACAGTTGTTCTGTCAAAATAACCACCTCAAAAATACTGTTATTGCAATATATTATGTAAGGTAAGGTGGACTTTATCAAAGAAAAATACTGACCAACAAAAAAGTATAAAAGTATGAAAATACGAATTTTTCACATGATCTTTGTTGAAGGCGTGGTATTATATTTTTTTTTTCTTTGACTTTTTCATCAAAAATATATATCTATATTGGATTGGATTGATTGATGGACTGATCAGATTGTGTGCATTATGGGAACATGATTTGTTAACTATCGTATTATTATTATAAATGTATTGCTGTGGTTTCAGATTTTTTTTTTTTTCAGTCTGGTTGAGTGCACAATGTGAAGCTCACCATTGTCCAGAGACCACTGAGAGGATGTAAACTGTATCTCACAGTATCCATCCGCCCAATCACTTAATCTGTAAATTGGCTGATTGGGGCATTGTGTGTCGCAGCTAAGCTGTGTGATGATTGAATGATTGTTAATCCAAGCTGTATGATGATTGAAGCGGGCTGAGTTCAGTCCCACAGCCAGTTGGGTAATTAACAGGCTGTTTTCCATGTTAATAGCATTAGTCACCTTGGAGATAATCACAACCATCAAGAGCACAGAACTCTATCCCCTCTGCGCACCCAATAGCCTCCTTAAAAAAAGAGCTGACAAACATACAGCACTAACTTTCAGCCTTTTGGCCAAATCTGTTTTTACCAGTAGCATTTAAGGATGCACACCACATATTCTTTCTAATACCAGTCAGTAATTATTTAAAATACTGTGTCTGTCTGACTTTTCTTAAACCCGAAATGTGGTGTTGTGCATTATGGCCAAACATCTTCACTTTGGTCTCATCTGACCAAAGGACATTGTTCTAGAACTCTTGTGGTTTGTTAAGATGCAACTTTGCAGACCTAAGCCATACTGCCATGTTCTTTTTAGAAAGAAAAGGCTTTCTCCTGGCACCCCTTCCAAACAAGCCATGCGTGTTTAGTCTTTTTCTAATTGCACTGTTATGAAGTTTAACATTTAACTTGCTAACTGACCTGTCGAGTCTGAGATGTAGCTCTGGGGTTTTTTGCAGTTTCTCTGCACGGTCTGACCTTAGGGTGAATTTGCTGGGACGTCCTCTCCTGAGAAGATTGTGGCATTGTGTCAAAACACACCTGAATGCTCCAGACCAGAAAACTGCCAAACCTCTGCTTTTATAGAAGTGGTCACACTTTCTGATGATCATCTATTCAAGTAGTATTAGCAGCACCTGGCTTTTACTTACCTTCTTAATTCCAGTGGAAGCAGTAAGGGTTTACTTAGTTTTTCACAGGACTGCGTAGAGTCTTGTGAAAACTCTTCTTCACATGTCAGGTAATGCCTAGAAAGTTTCAGGGCTTCAGTGTATGTGTGACTTATATCCTGTGATTTGGAAATATAGAGAGACATCAGAGCTTACCAGTATGTTTCACACTCCTGTCAGTTTGCACTGGTTGCCAAAAATTTATATGGCAATTTTGGCTTCCACTAAATGATTCATCTGTATCTGATTCTGTTTTTCATTATAAGCATAATTTGGTTTGGGGCCACAGAAGTCTTTTTGATTAAGTTACATATGATGAATTTGAAGTGTTAAGAGAGCGCTAATGTCATTGTATTTGTGCCGTGTGAAAAATAAAAATGTAAGTCCATACAGATTTCTATTACTTGTTATATTTCAAGCCTTATTTGTGTAAGCCTTGGGCAATCACAGCTCTGCCAAAGATTATACAAAACAGTGATTTAATGAGCCTAATGAATGTGGCCATGTTCAGTTCATTTAGGATAATTTTGCTAAAGTATGTGTGTGATATGAGTATTTGTTTTGAGTATTTGTTTTGAGCATTTGTTTTGTATGGAGGGAGCTAACGGGCAATTTATCTTACTGGGAATCTAAATCACCACAGTGAGTCTTTAAGTTGTGAGGGAAACTCACAGGGGAAAAAGATAGATGCAGTTCTCCTCTCCCCGGCCTCATGTCATAAATTACCTGGCCATTGATCCATGGGTGTCTGAGATTCTCGGCGGACCTCCTCCTCACATTCATCAAGCCTTAAGTCTGCAGCTAAGCCTGAGTGGAAATGCCTCAAACACACACTCCTCTCCGGAGACTCAGCAGCATAGCCTGTTGCTTAGATACAACGCAGATTTGTATTTATATGAAGAGAGGATGGAACCTGGAGGGCTATATTATGCACCGAGATGTTTGAACATCTTGGCCCCTGGTAGATTTTTGGTTTTGTATTGTGCTGACACTTTTCACACATTTAAAACAGTTTGAACAACACCTGCAGAAAGAATGGAAAACACACAGCTTCCTGTCTGCCTGATTCTTTGAGACTCCACAAACAGCAGTGTTTAAATAAATCTCGCATGTGGTTTGTATCACAAAATATTAGTTATTGCTAGTCCACTGAGACTGAAAAGGTCAGCAAAAATAGAAAAATCAGGCCAGGCAGAATTGAGAATTAAACGGTAAATGCATTTGTAGCTTTAGTTGTTCCCGTTTTCTGTGTCAGCTCTGCATCAACCACGCATGCTTTCATTTCCTACACAATATTCTTAGAGCAATTTTGTGTGACAAATGCAATCAGTGGCGAAGTTGTCACTGCTTAGTGACAGTACAGATCACTTCATAATCAAGTTATGCTGAGGCCAATTATTATATTTATGCAAAGATCTCTACTCGGCACATAGCATTTGAGTAGGCAAAAAAAACAACAAAAAAAACAAGGTCAAAACATACTTGACTTAAAGAAAGATTAAGTCTCGAGCCTCTTATCCCACCAAATCCAATATCATTACCTTGGAATTCAGTTATCAGTGGTGTTCCTTGTTCTGCTTTGCTGTCTTGAAGAGTTCTCTTCCTGCTGCTGATAGTGGTTGCAGTGGTCCATCTGGGATAGAGCTTCTGAGAACCATGAAAACTGTGCCAGTCCATTCATGAGATGCTTCAGAGGATAAGTGAAAACTTTGACCGGCCCACAGCTCTGGGGAAAAAGTCAAGGAATCAATAAAGTCATTAAAATGCATCCTCTGGGGACCATTAATGGTTATACACGTGTAATAGTCTGGATGGGAGTGGTTAACCATCTGACTAATGGAGAGAGCATTTCTATAACTATATATAGTATTAGTTTTAAAACAAAATCCAAGTAATAATTAAAATATTGCATGATAGACAATAAAAAGATTATCCTGTCTAGCACTACTAGCTGTAATTTTAAAGCATCCCTAAGTTCTAGTTAAACTATCCTAAATATTCCTCTCTCACACCATTATCCATGAGAGCAGATCCTTTATTCCTAGCTGTGGTCATTTCTGCATCAATCGGAAAAAAGAAGAAAGTGCAGTACCTTGAAGACATGCCATTTTTCTTTCTTTTCATCATTCTCTTTAACGCTCTCCCACAGAAAAGCTGTTCTTTCCAAGGAAGAGCTCTCCTTTTTAGTGAACTTCAGGTTCGCTGCTTTTGTATTCTCATAAATGACCTTATATGTGTCTATGTGGTAAGCATGTTACTGATGGCATGTTACGCTTGTGCAACTAATGCATTCTTCCTCATGCTGTGTGCTTCTGATTTCAGGCTTACCCAATATTAGTGCCTGTGTTTTACGAGTAGCCAGTGTAAGTGTGAAGGTGGACTTGATTAAATTATGTTCTACAGCTGTGGCGACTTTCTTCCACCAGAGTCTGTGCTCTAAGCTGAATTATCTTCTTTTGTAATGGAGATTAACCTCACTAAAAACTGTTTGTAGCCTATTTAACTTCCATATTTTAACACGGGCCATGTGGGCTTCACTAACGAAGCAGTTCTGCCTCGACTGCTAAGGGTTGTACAAGATTTAAAACTGTGGTCAATCCTTCCCTGCTTACAGGCTTTTAGGGGTAATAGGATAAGATTAACACATTTGCATACTATTGCAATGTATTATTCATGCAGTGTCCTCATCTCTAATTTGCAGGAGCAGGGCCTGTCTCCTCACTGACTTTAACATCTGGGTGATCTGGAAGTGGGGCACAGGAGCCCCAGTGCTCATCAGTCCACTCTGGATGTCACCTGGCACATGTCATAGCTTTTACTAGGCTGTTTCAGTTTTTAGATAAAGCTATGATTTATTTAAACATATAGTCAAAATATACAGTAAGCATTTGTTTAATTATTCAGTTTAACCTTTGTTTTGCAGCTGTTACATGTCTGCAGCCCTGGAAACTCAGATGAACCATTTGCTGGTTTAAAATATTCATCAAAGCAGATATTGATTACAAATAAGGAAGTTCCAAGAACACAGATGGGAACTTTGCACTCTTATCCCTATTGATTTTTCTTTCTTCTTTTTTTTCTTCCTTTTTTACGTGTTTAAAAGAGAATGGCAGACTAACAAAAATGAGAGCTTAACCCACTGGCTTTGATACTGGTACGACCTCATGGTGACTTGTGGGGTACAAACTCATGACTATTTGTATTCAGTTTCCACATAACATTATGGGATTAAAAATGGCTGAAAATCACCTTAAAACAGCTTTATAAAATTAGATGGAAAAGGACGGGGGCATAAGCTGTGAAGACTGAGTAGGACAATGCACAGCTGGTATAATGGAGATTTTATGTAGAGCTGAGCATTTGGATGAGGCATACTTGGAAACAAATATACAAAGCATAGATTGTGCATTACCAGAAAGGACTCACCTCCCTTGCTGTGGCATCATGAAAGTTTTTGAGATCCATCATCACCTTTGCATTTGCATGCACGCATGCACCTTTTGGGAGTTGTGCAAGTGTATGTGTTTAGACTGTCGGAAACAGCTCAGCCAGCTTTATGCTGTGGTCATCTGAGTTCCTTTTTGCTGCTCTCTCACCTGCTGAGGGCTCTCTTCCTGTGGTTCTGAGGGTAGAGAATGATTCATAGCCTCTAGTCACAACATGGGGCTCACAGTTCCCAGACAGGCATCAGTCTCTTTCATTGACTGCAATTCTGTGACTGGCTGTCTGAGTATCTGATGATCTGATCTGATTCACCTCAGACTGCTGGTTATAAAGCTCCCTTTTCTTTTCCTCTCCTCTCCTCTCCTCCTTAATTGCTTTACACTTGCTTTGCTAATTATTACTCTTCTTCTGAAAGCACATGTATTGGTGAAATTATGTTTCTCCTGGGAGAATGGTTCTGAAATGTACAACAGTGATACTCTGGTGAAATGAAAATATTATCACTACCATGGGAAATAAGGTGAGCCTGAGCCAAATGCACAGTACTGTGTTTGCAACCTTATTTGCAAGCCACATCTAGTACGTGTTTTCGTGTCTTAACTAACACAAAACTTTTTATTTGACCAACTTAATGCATTACATTGTTTTTAACTCATCCTGGACCTGTTAGATGCCCCTTGCTGCATACACTGCCAAACCTCTTTATACACTCCCTTGTGCACTTCTTTTTTTCCCCCTGTGCTTAGACTGTGTACCCATTTTTGTTATAATGATTGTATTAAAACAGCTCTAGATTTATATAACATGCTGTTTATTAATGTTTGGAATGTCAGTGTTGTTTTGGCTGTCTTGACTGATGCCACTGCTTTTCCTTCATGTGAACTGTTGCCAGACACAAAGGACAGTCAGTTCATTTTTTATTTTTTTTATTGTTTTATTTTTAAATTTCATCAAATCCGTGAAATGATAGCATCTAATTGATTCAGGAAACAAGTTCTAGTTTGGAACCAGTTCCTCTAAATTCTCAGCCTTAAATACCACCTTCTCTTCTTTTGTTATTTCTTCCCCCTGGGCTATGATCTCTCTCAACTTGCCCCACCTCATTCTCCGTTTTCCCTGACAGCAAAGAGCTACAGTTTTGAAAAAACAAGCCACATTTCCCTCTTACTCCTCCCCACTCCTTCCATATTCATTTGCACTTTTTCTGCCTCCCATTTCTCTAATTTGCTGTTGTGCGGTTTCAGGAGGAAGTTCTAATTTGTATCTTCTCAGATATGAGCATGTAGGGGTGTGTGCAGATAAGGACCACCCTCCCACAGGAATAATGCATTATTCTCTGTGTGATGTAGCGTGGTGATATGGTGGAAGGGCTTGTCAAGGATATGATGGGTCTTTGTTACCTGACTCTTTCCTTTTTTCTGCTCCTCTCCCTCCTCCTTCCTTCTCTTTCTGCACTCTTCCCTGCCTTCCTGACAAGTCTGCCTCTTTAAAGAGGTGTTTGCTCTTGACTGAGAAGTCAAAATCAGAACCCTTGCTCCAGTGGTGCACACAAACCACCTTGTAAAAAGCCTGATGCCAAACTGTGACTGATATCACCTCTTTTTTTTTATTTATTTTTTTTTTTATTTTTATTCTTATTTAACTTGATAGATTTACACTGATGCCTGAATCTGATTATTACTGAACTTGTGTCTGGACTGAACACCTTTAGAAGCACAATTTTCAAACTAAAGTAGTACTTGAAACAGGAGTACTGGGTTGACATCACATTACCTTCAGGTGGCAAACACTTAAAGCAAATGATAAACACATTTGTGTGCTTACAAAAAATTCACACGCATGTTTGTTTGTTCACCATTTTTTTTTTCTGTTGTGTGGGGGAGGTATTTATGCAAAATACCATGTCTCTATTTCCATTTCTTTTTGATGTTTTTTTTTTTCTCCATGTAAAAAGATTGTTTTGCAGGCTTGAAGGATTCTTAGACATCAGGTGCACACAGCAGAACAAGTACCATAATAACCATTGTTTTAGTCATACAGCCACACGTGGGAGTTAGTTTCTTTTTGTTTGTGAAGGTTTGGAAGTAGGCTTCATAATCAGTGAATATATGGATTATTCTTTGTTTAGTGTATTCTACAAAATATGGACAAATGCTTATCATAGAGGCCCTGGACCATAAAGGTAATGTTGTTTGGTAGTGGTTCTGTATTTTAGTGGTTAACACATTTGCCTAACACATGAAAAATCCCTGGTTTGAGACCAGGTAGAGACATAAATCCCTGGGAGGGTTGTGTCAGGAAGAGCACCCGGTGTAAACATCTGCCAAATCAAATATGTGGATTCATCTATTGTGGTGACCCTTTGCAGGGAACAGCTACAAGGATCTTTTTTTTTTTTTTTTTTTTTTTTTTTATTTTTGGTACATTTAAATTATAAAAAAATTGAAAAAATTG
>VVAS01000892.1:1258-14047 GCA_015103295.1 Ptychochromis oligacanthus
CACTCATTTAGAAGTAATGTATTCACCTCACAGCATACAGGGTGTTCGGAGCATAAATGACTCACATGTTGCGTTTGAGTATCTGCACTAGTGAAGTGATCTGTGTGTGTGCTGGGCCTGGATGCTTCATGTGAGTGTGGGTGCTGTGCTTGAGCACTGCGTGTGTGTATGTGAGGGCTATGCTCGAACACTGCGTGGGGACGCCGTCCAAGAGGGATAGCACCCGGGTTCATCGGACAGGATACACAGGAGCAAGCACGAGAGCGCTTGGGAAATGAGGCACTTCAAAAGTGAATGTTTTGACAATGGGTGAGATAGGTGAAGTCTAGCAGGTCAGAGGGACCCAGTTAAAAGTAGTAAACAGGGAAAATGGAAAGTACCAGTTTTTTGGGCCTAACACCTGCATGAGGCAGAGTCAGAAGTGGAAATTCACCAGTGGGAGGGGATGATAGGCCACCCTCTATAAATTAAGAACCCCCCGACAGCCCAGTGTGTCCGTCTTCTTTGGTGTCTTATTTTTTGTTTGTCTAAGGCTTGACCCCCCGGAGGCGCTTTGTCCATTTCTGCCTATTTTTGCCTGAGCTTGGGTTTATTGAAATTTGCCTTTCAATAAACTATTTCTCTGCAAATTGAGGCTGCATCTCCAGTGGTTTTTACGTATTTTCTGACTATCATAGTAACAGTTTGAAAGTTTAGCTAGAGAGTAAAATACGGTCTTCATCATCAATTTTTTGACACAGCACGAACTTCATGGCTTGGTTTTCCACAGCCGAGCAGCTCCTGTAGGGGTGACGTAGGTGGCCCAGTACTTTTGTCCATTAAGTGTAGTTAAAATAAATAAAAGAATGAGGGCAAAGGAAAAGCTGTTAATGGATTTCCAACCTCAACAAGCAAATCATCAGAAGATGAAAATTACCCAGCATCTACTTTTCTATCTTGTGTATCAATCAAAGTTGTGACTAAACAAATAAACAAATAAAATCCCACTAATGTGAGAGTCTTTGAAAGTATTAATGGTACGAGTGTAAAAATTTTTTAAACAAAAATATGAATTTTAAATATTTCCTTTGTCTGTGCTATATAATCAGGAAAATATTAATTACTATTAATTTGAGATTTTACCCCCTTAATCATGTGTGTAATGATAATGAAATCAATTCAAAATCTGTGTTTTACCTTGTGTGATAGCGTCTCCTGTATCCCCCACCTCCTTCTCTTCCTTCTCTTCCTGCACACAGGAGGCTGCAGCCATCTGGGCTAAAGCTGAAGCACAGTTGGCAGCCACACCTGACAGACGCATGCATATGCACATAGTGTAAAACATGCCGTTTCATTCATCCAAAAAACACCATCCCTGCAACACTTCAGCTATCATCCAAATTTTGAATCTACCAGTTACATATTTTGGGTTTTCTACTCCCTTTATGTGCATTTAAATTTCAACTGGAGAAACATACAAATTGTACCATTGTACCATCCCACTGCAAACACTGTCCTCTCTCACTGATAAGGTTGTACACCATGTGTTCATTCATATTCATTAGTCCTTCTGTGCTGATAATTTCAATCTGATTTCCTCACATGTAGGCCCCAGGGCTGTGCCACTAACTCTTAATAGCTAGCCATAGATGTCTGACAGGGGTTGATAAGAAAACTGTATTTCCCCTGACATTCTCTGCAGTATTTGCATTTAACAGTTTGGAAGAAAAACTCCGGCCGTTAACCTCCAGAGGAGCTGCAGAGGGTCCAACAGGTGCTGGTTGTTCCTGGGCAGCTGTCACTGGTGTCAAATTTGATTAATGTGAGGCAGGATGAAGCTGAGAAGCACTCAGCAAAACCGTCCCCGGGTGAGTATGATTTAAAGCAAATCGCAAAGTCTGTTTTAGCAGAAGTTTTAAACATCGGGTGCAAAGGATGGAACCTCAAGTGGTAAAAGGATCAAAGAAAACAAATATTAGGAGAGGTTTGGACTGAAACTAACGAGGGCCTGGTTGTGTAATACCAATTTGTACCACAAGATGGTGCAGCTAGTCAATGTAGCATCCAGTCTGCCCTTCCAACATGAAGACAAAGATTATACCAGCAAGAGAGCAGCGAATCAAAGTTAACCTCCTTCACATAGAGCGATGGAGGATTAAGCCAACTGTAATTAGTGAACAAAAGTGGAAAGGTATCAGCTGAACAGGGAACATGGCTTTGAGCATTTGTTTTTCCCTATTATGTAATTTAAATGTCTTTATTGATTTTTTATGTGTAATTAAAAAAATAACAATAAGATATATTAACTTGGAGCCAATTACAATTGTCATCCAAAGAACACGAGAGGCAGGGCACACCCAGAACAGGTCAGCTATCCATCACAGGGCTAACACTACAAGGAAAGGCAACTACACTGAAGCTTTCTGGTAAAACACTGCCCCCTAATGGTTAAAGTTACATTTTATGAGAGGGTAATTACAAAAAGTAGCTTTAGATACATTTTGTTTACAGGTTTACAACTAATCACACTGTTGCAACCAGTGTTATGTTTTTAACAATGTGTAAACAGCATAACATGCAACACGTGTGAGTGCGATGTGTTTTTACAGCTGTGAACAGTACTAGAGAGCAATTTTAAAGACCTCTGCTCACTGTTCATGTTTGGTTAATGTAATCTGCACTAATCACATTGGTGTTATTTACAAGTCTTAACTCTGCAAAATGAAAAGTATCGTCCGCATTTTATAGCTGCCTACATTTTTTTTGTTTTTTTGGCGATTTCAAGCTGGGAATGAAAGGATCCCTGAGCTAAAAACATGGGACAGGGCTTTACAGTAGGGAGTCAAGAGACCACTGGCACTTGGTACAGAGTATTACTCATTCAAGTTCACTGAATCTCTTTTCGAGGACTTCTACGAGGAACATTTACAATGCTCAATTTCACTAAAGATTTCATGTGTCAAGTGGTATTTCCGCTTCATTAATGTAGTCATATTTCTCTGTGACTTGATAAGCTTCCAAAACATGTTTAATATCAATTAGAAGCAGTGTAAATCCTTAGTTTTCAATTATTCTGGCTAATTAGACCTGTGCTCTGGTGGGAGCTGAGTGGATCTATGCTCAGATGAGGGCAGTAAAGACCATGTAATAATTAGAACAACAGCATTTTGTCTGTCTCTTGGCAGCCTCTACAGTCTGAACCTTCTTCACTCAGACTCCATTTGTGCATTCATGTGGGGGTGTTTGCCATCCCCCACATGATTATTGTGGATAAGAAGTGAACAATAAAACCAACTGACAGCAAGTCCTCCCTGATGCTCTCATGCCTCTTCCACTAACTGGAAGAATGGCTGCAGAGAATGTAGGAAACAAATTTAAGTGCTGTCTTTCCACTTCTGAAGCTGGCCCCCATTATTCAGTTTTAACATTATACTTATTAGATGATAACATCCAGCTTAGGTTTTCAAATCATATGAGGTTTATAAGTTATCTAGGCTAATGGACTACCTAAATGCTGTCATGGCATGATGGAAAATGTTTGACACCTCAATGCCAAAAAAGGACAGAGTGTGACCCACATTTAGGTCTATATTTTCTCATATCTGTAACATCGTTAAATATATATTAGGCAGTGAAAGAGTTAGGGAGAGGGCCGTTAGCTGTATGATGCAACCAACCAAGATGCAAGTAAAGAAGAAATCGCACTCTGTATAGATCAAACACTCTTGGAACAGGTCCTCAAGTGCAACATTACACTGCAGTTCTTCATACCTCTGTAAAAAATGTATCTGTAATGCTCATACTGTACATCCCTCTAATTCAGCTTAGACTTGAACCTGCTCCTGCTTCAGATGTTCAGTATCTAATCCTGACCTTTGGCCTGTCGTTGTCGAAGGGAGGAAGAGAAAAAATCATCCCCCACAGGGATGAGTGATGAGACGTATTCTTATTAATAGACATACGAAACATGCTTCACACACCCAGGGCGCAGCTGAGCGCAGCAGCTTTACGTAGGCCGTCTAAACTCAGGCAGATGGTGTCTCTCTCCCTCTGGCTCTGCTCTTTGACACCTTCTGCCCCCAGGATGAAGGCAAGGCCCTTGGAGCTGCCCGCCATGCGACCCGTCAGTGGTGTGGACAGAACATCGATCAGGTTTTTCCAGACGCCCGTGAGGATAAAGCGTGAGAACACAGCTCCTGAAAAACACAAAGAAAAAAAAACTGATGTAAGGTACTGTACTGTTATAGTCATTTTTTACACAACAACAGGAAAAAAATCTGGCAGGTTTCAGTGTTTACACACCGAGTGGCTAAATTGATGATGGCGACACGTCAAACAGGAGCATTACATAAACACACAAGACGAACATGTCATCAGAGGTGACTCAGTCAGCAGCAGTTACCATGGCAAGTCTGGCCAATCCTTAATCCTGCAGGAAAGAGTGCAGGTGGTCACTGACTCATTTTCTCCACTGTGTGTGTGTGCCCTCTTTCTACCCATCTAACCCCCCCCCACTTCTCTCATCTTTTGCTTGCTGTGCAGCCTCTTTGCTCTTTTAGTGCAGTTACACCAGCTCAGAACCAGAGACATAATAACTGAGATGACACGAACAGGCTGACAGCTTCAGGAACAATTTGTGACACTATTTAACTTAAAACTTGAAGAACTGGTTGATTTGAGCTTGCCATTTGACCAGATTCCCAACCACGTCCCCACAGACCTACTGTGCAGTAGGACAGAAAACATCCAAATATTCATCCGTTATGTTATGTAATCTTTAAGGCACCACAAAAAAAATCTGCACCTCTTGATCATGCAGCATTGCTCTGGGATACTTTGCCTCTCAGCAACCTGCCAGTGCAGCAGTTTCTACTGATTAACGCAGCAGCACTTCAGTAACAATTACAGGCTAAATGAACTCCAGAATAGCTCCTCAGCTCAGAAATGTAATCCAAACATGAAAAATCTCAGAATTAAGAGGTTTAGACCAGCTATAAAAATTCAGCTGCTGACTGAGGAGAATTAAATGTTAATGACTTTCTCAAATCAGGCAGTTTTACAGCAGCGTGCTACTGACCTGCCATCACAGTGTCACTTCCAGCCTTGTCACAGCTAAGTGGTGAGTGACTCGACGCCCTCCTGATCAGCTGACCTCCAATTGCACTGCTGCCCAAGCCATCAATGTCTAAGAGAGGAGGAACAGAGAAGAGGTAAGGACAGAGGGGAATAAGATACAGAAATTTTTAATCTACACCCCTGGATATGACAAACACTGTTGTCTGTTATAGAAGTTGCCTGTCAGCATTCATCCATCCATTTTCTTCCGCTTTGTCAGCATTTATTTAATCTAATTATAAAACATTAAATTATTGTGAGTTGGAAGAATGTATAGTTGCTAAAACCAGTTATCTCAAATAAAAATGCAAAACACAAAATGGGATAAATTTTTGTAGCAGGTGGTGCTAACCCAGTGAAAATATGACTTGTGGTATACCCATTGGTGTTACAGTTGACTCAAAAGTCCACAATGGAGGGTGGGACATAATGGGGACCTGTCTGAGATATGAACCCGGAGGTCCATATCCTGGCCACATTATCAGGGACAGATTGGGGGCTTATCTGGGATATAGCCTATTGCACCCAAAAGGCAAATCATACCCTTAGACTCTCTCCTGGCAAATAATAGACACATATTATAGTGCACACACATACACAGATGTCCCCCTTTGGTCTTCTTGATAATAAATACCATTCCTCCATTTACATCTAAATCAATGTTTGTCCCTTCTTATGTGGAGGCCTTTCGAGCCAGTCTGTGGAGTCTAGCTTAACATACAAAAGGCTGTGTGCTTTTGTGTATGCGTGTGTATGTACTACCTGTCAGCATGGTGATAAGCGGCAGCATGTGGTCCTCCGGGGAGCCCCAGAATCCAGCCTCAGCCAGCAGATTGCGCTCCAACACCTGGTGGTAAAGCTCCTCAATCCAGGCCTGAGACAGAACCACAAGGACGCCGCTGCTCTGGATCAGACGAACAAACTCCTTCTGCACAACGGAACAAAAACTCAACCATTAAATGTGATCGCATTCAATTCTGTGCTGCTATATTCAGACATAAGGGCAGTTTGGATCCACAAGTCTGCAAAAACAACATTTCCACATATTTTTTTCATGGTCTTGTACTTTTGGTTTTATTTGTGCAACTTTGTTCCATCTCTGTTCAAGTAACTTCAACTTCTACACAGAGCTGATTCAGTATCTAGTTGTGTGATTGTGTGGTTTCTGAGATACCAAGAGTAATCTAAAATTTTAAATAAGCAGTGTTGCATGGTGGGGTGGTTTCAAACTACAGGATGGACTTGCGCTAAAGCAAACATCTGGAGGCCTTGATTTAATTTTTTATCTTTAAAGAAGAAAACTGATTGGAGGAAATCAAACTCTGCTCACCAGGCTGAGGACGGGTGCGAGCGTTCGCCGTCTGTAGTAGTCGCAGCAGCAGAGTTTGAGATTGAGCAGCAGAGCGTAGTACGACACCAAGTAAAGACCATCGGCGTTCATCAGAGACTGGCAGCTCAGAGTGTCGCCTGTTTCGAAACCTGGAGAGTGAATCCCACCTGCAGGGACATATATTCAGGACTACAAGTTATATCTGCTGACAGTTTTAATGTGTCAGTGTTCTCAGAGATAAAACAAGATGGACCATCTATGCCTTCTAAAATCTACATGTCTAACTACAGTTTAAGGAAGAGAGAGGGAGGATGTGATGGACAGAGAGCAATATGGAGGAATGAGTGGATGAAAAAAGGGGGAAGAAAAGAGGTGAAGACGGAGAAAAGACAGAACCAACTTCAAAGAAAAAGAAAAAAAAAAACAGAGAAAGTGAGAGAGGTAATAGGTTGAAACATGGAAAGAGGCAGAGAAAGTACAGAAAGTGAGTGTACAGGTGAAAGCAGGCAGCGAGACACAATCTGTTGTCTGACGATGACTGAAGTGTTTTAATCAAAAACTCACTCTGGAGATTTCAAGTCTCAAACAATTTCATTAAGTCAGTAAAGCGTAGCGTTTCATTTAAGTCGTAATTTTGCTCTGCTGATGTAAAAAACTCCCAGCAGGCTCGCTGCTCTCAATGATGGATTGTGGGTCAGGCCTTGAAGGCAAAAAGTTTTGGTTTCAGATTATACACAGGTGACAAATTAAAGGAAAACCCAAAGACAGGCCAGCACAACCCATCCTGTATAAACAATCTGTTGATAAGAGAAAATCTGTGTCCCATTACCACACCGCGGTGAGATCTGAAAAACAAACTTTTACTTCTTTGAAATCACTGATAATAAACACTGAAGCGGTTATAAAAACTGAACTGCAACTCTGCCAAATTTGTTGCTACACAAGAATGCTACGTCCATTTTAATCATGGTAATAATGCACAACCTTTACATCTGAGCCATTTAGAGACCTTTAAAAAAAATAAATATGTACTGAGAGCATTCAGGAGTGTTTTTGGGGCTTGGAATATGAAAGAGTTCTAAAAACAACAATAACCATGAACCACAGAGGACGCTGCCATTGAGAGAAAGCCAAATCTGCACCAGAACCTGAAAGTGAACTAATTTAAGCTGCTGAATATTTTATCAGGTTCCCTCAAAGTGGCACATGCACACAGAAAACAGCAGCTGAAGCTCTCATTATTTCACTGTTGGCTTCTTTGCTTCAGTTTTTAATGTGCAAATGCTGTTTATTAAAGATGTATTTTTTACCACAATTGTTGCTTATCTTTTGTACTGAATCTTCAACCAAGAGAGTCTCATGTCTATTCAGATGCCCCACCTGTCACCTACTGTCTATGACAAGGAAGAACCAGACATTTACTTCAGGAAGTGTGAAGAACAGAAATGGCTTCTCTAACTTATATTGTGTTTAGTAAGAGGAGGTAAAAACAGGGATGGGAATGACAAGAGAAAGTAGACTCAAACTGGAAAAGCTGCAGTTTGTGGCAGGGCCAGTGGTTCTTAAAGTAGCATCCCATAGGTAAAGGGTCTGCAAAATAATTGGTTCTAAATCATCAAATTGGGCTGTGTCATTAAAAAGTGCACATATACAGCACATCAATAAAGCAAGCATATTGTGTCCATTACTCATCCCATTGCCCCTTTGAGACAATAGAAACTCTTTTGTAACACATCAAGTTAATCTCTTCATAAGAAAAACGGAAGGAAAAGTTTCTGTAGTTACTGTATAAACTCAGTGACTGCATAAGCTTGCTGATTAACTGTTGTAAATTCATTCTATTTATTTATCAATTCATTACAGTCCCTAATGAGACAAATAGTAAAACACAAGATATCATGAACGCTGTTACAGGTGTCACCTTGCCTACGTCAGCCATAAAAAAATGGAGATTAAAAAATGTTGTTAAATAAAAAAAAATAGACTATCAGGTGGTAAAGTCAAGAAAATTTAATCTATATAATTTATACTATCCATCCATCCATCCATTTTCTACCGCTTATCCAACTCAGGGTCGCGGGGGGGCTGGAGCCAATCCCAGCCGTCATAGGGCGAGAGGCGGGGTACACCCTGGACAGGTCGCCAGTCTGTCGCAGGGCTGACTAATTTATACTATATATATATATTAAAAAAAAATCAAAAACAACAACAGGAGCTGATGTAACAGGGTGCCACTCAACACAGCAGAGCAGAAAAAAAATAAACATTACATTATTGTCTGTACCGGTATATTGTGACGCCCCTATTACTGCTAATGCTACTGTTTGACTGCTAATGCATCTGCAGACAAGGTGTTCATTAGTCAGACTAATCTCATTAGTCCTCTGATTGAATGATGGCATAATTGAGGCAGCTCCTCATGTATATGTATGCATATGAGAATGTTGAGATGCTGACATCATCTGTTCGTCAACCTGATGAAGGCTGATAGATAGAAACATGATTTCATAAATGTTCCAAGAATAAGTGAGACAGAGTGTGGGATTTCCACAGTTCTTCTTATCAAGTATTTTCCTCTAAAACACCTGCCACTTCTTTCATGTGTGCAGAGATTTGATAGATCATTACTTCAGTCTGCCATGAAATCACTGCAACAAACTCTTCTTGCTCCTATAGAGTTTGGCTTATTAGTCTGCAAGCTCACTGGTGAGCATGGAGAAATAACACTAATTGCAAAATGGCTAAATCGGTTTTAAGATTGGGAGGGGGCCCTTGGAAAATGTTCTCCCTTGTAACTCATCCATGACCCCAAAAATATTGAGAACCTCTGCAATAGGCCACCAGGGCAGCCACCACTGATATATGATAGTTTTGCAGTTCATTCATATTACACATTAACACTGGGGGAAAGTGAGTTAGATCATCTAAAGTAAAAAAAAAACAAACAAATAAATTCCCTGCTTTAAAATAAATGTTACACTTCATTTAACAACAACAATTTTAGCATTTTACTAAACTATGTTGCCTTGTACTACACATTAATTTTATTTTCTGTGCACTCTTACTGATATTCCCCGTGTACCTCCGCAGTGCAATGTATTTACTTATACAGGAAGAAGCAGCTGCAGAGATCACTCCTCCCTCAGCAAATACGTGTGTTTGATTAGCAAACACACTCAGAGAGCACATCACCACATTAAATCTAAACTCTTCCCCTCCTCCCCTCTCTCACCAGCCTGCAGTCCAGAACAGAAGGTGGAAGAGAAGTTCTGCAGTAACAGGTCCACCTCTGTGGCAGTGGACAGTCCAAGCAAGCGGGGCAGCACCGCAGCCAGAGACTGCACGAACAGTCGGGCACTCTGCTGGTCAGCCTCCTGGTTGCGGAGCAGTTTGAGGGACAGGGCGGCGGAGCGCAGGGAGCGGTGACCCGGGCAGTCGCGAGGAGTCTGCTGCTCCTCGTCGGCCAGCGAGACGTTGTCAGAGCCGATGTCGGACACGTCGGAGCGCCCCGAGTCTTTCTCAGCAGCCATGGAGTACTGATCACACGAGTCAAACTCAGTCCGTGACAAGTCCTGCTCCTCCATGCTGGTGGACAACAGGCAGAGGCATGATATCATCAGTATTATTTATTTCTTTATTTCATTCATATTCATTATAATTTCAATTCAGCATGTACAGAAACACATGTACCTGAAGTTGCTCTCGCTGTATCGTGACCCTCCTCCATGATGTGACCTAGACCTGGAGTCCACAGACAGGAAGTTGGTGATGTCAGGATAGACAAGGGCATGACTCCTCTGCACCACATCTGGAGGAACTGCACCTCCCCTCTCTCCGCCTCCACCTCCACCTCCACCTCCACCTCCACCTCGTTCCTTCGCTCCTCTTCCCTCAGCCTCCCCTGCAGTCTCCCCTCCCTCCTCCCTCTGGCCTCCCTGGTCTGGCCTGAGGCTCGGCTCATGTTTGGTTTCCTCCTGACCGCCACAGAAAGAAGGGGAAGGGAGGCGAGCGTCCTCCCCGCACTCCTCTGGAGTGGTGTGGCCCACAGCAAGGCTGAGCTCCCCCACCTCTAAATCCAGGGTGGTTTGGCCTGTTTCAGTGGTGATGCTGATGCTGATATCGGGGCTGCGCTCAGTGGCCCCGGTGGTGGCCATGTTGGAGGAAGAAGAGCTGGGGTCCCACGGAGGCTGCTCCGAGGAGAGAATGTGCCTCTGCCACCTGAAGTCAGCTTCATTGATCTCCATGGACTCGCGTGTCGATTCTGTTCCATCTTTCAGATCGTCCAATCGTCTGAGGAGAAGCCGAGCCTAGAGAACACAGCTGATACTTTACTGTTTTATGCATAATACTAATCATTCCTAATTCCAATCCAGCTCGCTTAATTTATTTTTTCCAGTACATTATTAAATAACTAGAGTCCATATTATGCTCATTTAGAGGCCCAAAATTATATTTCAGGGGTTTACTATAACAGGTTTACTTTGATGTTCAACAAACACATTATTGTTCTGTCATGCTGTACATAGCTGCACCTTTTCTTCTGCCTAAAAAAACTAAATTTTAGCACCTTTAAGGCTGCCCTTCCTGTTCTGAGGGTCAGCTGGTCTGGCAAAAACAAGCCCAAGAGTCTTCTTTGTTTAAGTACGTGTCAAACTAGCTGCTATGTATTATGTATGTATGTATCAGTATGTTACATAGTGACATAGATAAGTTACAGATGAAAAGGTTGGACTCTCTGACCTGGACTTTTGGAAACCCTTTACATGCACAAAAAAGCTATATGAATAAGTAAAGTGAAAACACAAAAAATGGATATGTCCAATTTTATGTTTGTGGTCTCAGGTCTTAGCTGTGTACCTGCTCAGGCTGGATGCTGTGACCCTGCGACAGCTCATCCAGTGCACTGAGAAGGGCACAGGCGCAGGAGACGGAGGAGTAACACGCCTCGATGCCTCCCTTCATACAAGCCTCTGTCATCCCGTCCATCACTCTGCCACATGAAGCAGAAACAAACAGTTCAGTGCAAATGAGTTAGGATTTGCTGCCAGCGTCAAATGAAGTGAGTGACGTAACACATTACACTGATTTCCATTTGAAAAAAAAACAAACTTTTTTTTTGATTGAGATCAAGCTTCTGGAGACTGCAATACGGAGAAATCAAAAGAGCATGGGCAAACGTTACACCATGATGGATTTCAAATAATTCAACCACTGAATTTTAGTAATAGTTACAGCAAATGCTCAAAGAACAAAGAGAGGAGTTACTAACAGTTTTAGCAGGTCCAGGTGGGACTTCCTCTTTGAAAAGGAGCGCTTCCTGGTCTCAGGTTCAGCCATACAAGGACCTGCCAGGTCATACAGTCGCTGGGGACTGCCCAGAATCTGACACACAACCACAAACAAATGGATTACAGCATTCATTCACCATTCATTTGCTGTCTCGGTTCTAAAAATACATGCAGTCATGTTATCCCAAACGTCAAACTGTTCCTGAATCTTTTGTACTACACAATCCTTTGAGGTAGACGTGAAAACTTTGCTGAGATTAACAAGAGGCTGCCTGACAGTAAAAAATTATTTTAAACTTTTGAAAATGAAGAGAAATACGTGTCTTCCTCCCACCTCCTTCATGATGCGGATCGCCTCGGTGCGGTGCTGAGGAGGCGGGTACAGCAGGATCCTGTGGTAGAGCGACTGCAGCACCGGCTTCATCGACTCCACGCAGCTCACCAGACGCACCAGCTCCGCTGCAATGTAACACACTGTCCGTACGACTGGTGCAATCCTGGCAGGGGCGGTAGAGGAGCAGCCAGACCCTCTGCCCTGATCAGATACTCCCCCGCAAGAAGAGTCCACCTCCTGGCTGATTCCTAGGAGAGCAAAACAAGGAGGGACATGAACCTAAACCAATAAAATCATGTTGATTGAAAGCTTTCTCCTCACATTTAGAGCCAGTAATAAGTCACTTCTTCTTAAACAAACTGCAACAGCCTGTGGAAACCAACACTTTTCATGAGACTATTAGTCTCATTCCTGATCTATTATTCTTTTATTCACATTATCTTTGATGTCCAAACTTTCTATTTTTTGAGACACACTGAGTATCTGAGGGTAAATGCACTTCCATTGTTTCAGTCGAAGTCTGCGTTTTTTTGTTTGTTTGTGTTTTTTTTTTTTTAATTAATTTTCAGGCTTCCTTCTCAGACACTATTAATTTTTTCAGTCTGTCTTTTTCCTTCTTTTTTTTTTTTTCTTTTTTTTTTCCCCCTTTTTTTTTCCTTTTGGTTTCCCCCTTTCTCTTTTCCTTCTTCCCCTTTCTTTCCTTTTTTTTTTTTTTTTTTTTTTTTTTTTTTTTTTTTTTTTTA
>VVAS01001036.1:10629-21340 GCA_015103295.1 Ptychochromis oligacanthus
CCCCCCTTCTCCCCTTCCGTGGGTCTTTCTTTTTTTTTTTTTTTTTTCCGTCCCGCCATGGCTGCCCATCGAATCATCAGAGTGACGAACAATAACCACATCCTCCCTCGATGCAAGTCTGAGGGGACGCTTATCGACCTCAGTGAAGGGGTCTCTGGGGCCAGTCTCAGCGATGTCAAAGGTCAGTGTTTCACTGCAGCCACACCACTTTCATGCAGTTGCAACCAATTTATGTCCTTTAAGGTCCAAAACTATGATTCATTTAAAAAGCTGTTTTATCAAATTTCACTTGATATCCAGAATTTAAATAATTTGCTTTAATTTTTGTGCTTTTCATCTTTTTGCAGTTAAATTATTCAGTCGAAAATAGTCTTATTCCTTCTCAAGCTCTTTCACTTCACTGGTTTCATCTCATTACAGCTTTGTTTACATGCTCCATATACGCTAATGAGGTGACCTAAAAATAGTAAATTATGCAGTAAATTATGCAGTTCAGCTGATCATACATACCTGAAAAAAGATAGATGGATTCAGATGATTAGAAAAGAGCCTTTGGTATTTTGGCTATTTTATGATCTGTTTCAAATTTGATACATTTAAGGCAGTAAACTGAACCACTGACCCATATGGACACAAGCCTCTGTGTGAGATCCAAAGTACAACTACCTAATTAGCTCAGCTGGTTCATTATATCTATCTCTGATTATTAGACAAGCACTGTTAACTGCAGCACAGTGATTAAGTGCACTTACCTAAAGTAGGGCCAAAGCAGTTACAAAACTCTTTGCAATCAGGACAATTACAGTGTAATCTCTTTTCCTTTTCAGTGCCTTCTCCCAGTGCCTTAAGGCTTGACACTTCAGCCTCCTATGGAGCTGCACAGGAAGTAGTTGCCATAAAGGATTATTGCCCAAGCAGCTTTACCACTCTGAAATTCTCCAAAGGTGATCGCCTGTATGTGCTGGACACATCAGGGGGAGAATGGTGGTACGCCCACAACAACACGGAAATGGGATACATCCCAGCCGCCTATGTCCAGCCGGTCAGCTTCAGGAACTCTTCGCTCAGTGACAGTGGGATGATTGACAGTGTTGGGGAGGGATATGAGGATGGGTCAAAGGAGTTTGGAGGTCTCGGGGAGTGGACAGCAGTGAGCCTGAGGCCCTCCCCTATTTACAACAACAGCCCCTTTTCTAAAAACCCCTTTATCTATCCTTTAGATCAAAACTGCAAAGATACGGGTGTGAGACACTCAGCAGATCTTATTCTCTTTGACAGTCTGGCATCGCCATCATCATGCTCTAACTTTAATACTAGTACAATCATTAACAATGGGTTTAACAGCTACAATTTTAACTATACCAACCCCATCAGCCCTAGCCAAGAGGTTACACCTAATCTCCACAGGGATAATCCATTTTTCAGGAGTAAACGTTCCCACAGTCTGTCAGAACTTTCTATCCTGCAGGCGCAATCAAATCCAACTTTACCTTCTTCTGGATTCTTCACTGGCCTTAAGGCTCCTTCACCGGAGCAGTTTCAAAGCAGGGAGGACTTCAGGACTGCATGGCTGAACCACAGAAAGCTAGCCAGGTCTTGTCATGACCTCGACTCCCTTGGTCAGAGTCCAGGATGGGGCCAGACACAGCCAGTGGAGACCAACATAGTGTGCAGGTTGGACAGTAGCGGAGGGGTTGTTCAGCTTCCAGACACCCAGATAAGCGTGCACATCCCTGAGGGCCACGTTAGCCACGGAGACCACCAGCAGATCTCAATGAAAGCCTTACTGGACCCTCCTCTGGAACTAAATAATGACCACTGCTCCACCATAAGCCCCGTAGTGGAAATCAAGCTCAGCAACATGGAGACCAAGTCTTTCATCACACTGGAGATGAAGGTATCAGTAACTGTAAAGAAAGAGAGTTGTCACACTGCTGAAGTGCTTTGCGTTCGAAGTGATTTTAAAGAAGGGCCTTACACGCCGATCCCTAATGCTTACATATACAAGGATACAGTGCAGGTGCAGTTGGATAGTCTTGAGCCCTGCGTATATGTGGCCGTTGTGGTTCAGTCACAGTACCTCAGCCACAATACGACTGTTTGGGACCACATGCAGAGGAAAGTAACTTTGGGCGTATATGGACCCAAGCACATTCACCCATCCTTTAAGACAGTTGTGGCAATGTTTGGGCATGACTGTGCTCCCAAAACTTTGTTGGTAAACGAAGTGGGCAGGCAATCTAACTCGACTCCACCAGTGGCACTCCAGCTGTGGGGGAAGCACCAGTTTGTGTTGGGATACCCTCAGGACCTCCAGGTTGGACTGTACTCCAACATGTCCAACTACCAGGTGAAAGTGAGCGAGGGTGCTGGCATGATTCGTGGATTTCAAGTAAAACTGGGGAAGGTCAGCAGGCTCCTGTACATGATCACATCGCACAACCCCAGCAGCATCTCAGACTTCACTCTCAGGGTCCAGGTCAAAGATGCCCTTGATTGTATCCTGACTCAGTTCTGCGTCCAAACTCCACAGCCACCACCAAAGACCGGAACGAGGATTACAGGCCAGAGGAGGTTTCTGAAAAAGAAAGAGGTGGATAAGATTGTTCTCTCGCCACTAGCGGTTACCTCAAAATACCCAAAGTTTCAAGACCGGTGTATTACAAACCTGAAATTTGGGAAGTTGATAAAAACGGTGATCAGGCAGCATAAGAGTACCTATTTGTTGGAGTACAAGAAGGGGGATGTTATTGCTTTGCTCAGCGAAGAGAAAATCAAACTACGAGGGCAGCTGCGGACCAAAGAGTGGTACATTGGATACTATCAGGGGAAGATGGGGCTTGTCCATGCCAAAAACGTTTTGGTTCTAGGTAAGGTCAAGCCTATTTATTGGTGTGGACCGGACCTAACAACCACGATGCTGCTGGAGCAGATCCTGAAGCCTTGCAAATTTCTTACTTATATTTACGCGACTGTGAGAACAGTTTTAATGGAGAATGTGGGTAGCTGGAGGGCATTTGCGGATGCACTCGGGTATGGGAATTTGCCATTGAATTATTTTTGTCGTACGGAGTTGGACAACGAACCGGAGAAGGTGGCATCAGTTCTGGAGAAACTCAAAGAGGAGTGCACCAACATGGAGAACAAGGAGAGAAAGTCCTTCCAACGGGAACTCATGATGGTAAGACAAAGACATTGTTTTGGTATCAGTGTCACAGTATAAAAGATATGAATGGTAAATAAACTGGTTCTTATACAGCGCTTTTCTACTCTGCTTTGAGCACTCAAAAAGCTTTATACTACAAGCCTTATTCACCCATTCACACAAGCACTTTTTTCTATACGTAAGTGCCTTCTATCTGACATTCACACTCCGATGGATGCATCGGGAGCAACTTGGGGTTCAGTATCTTGCCCAAGGATACTTTGGCATACAGACTGGAGCAACCCGGGATCGAACCACCAACCTTCCGATTAGGAGATGACCTGTTCTACCTCCTGAGCTACAGCCATATTGAAAGATGACCTAGAGGCAGTAATAAACAACAGGGTGTTGGAGTGGAACAGCCTAAGTGTTTTTGTGCCAATCGGTGGAATATACTTTTATTTCTTTTCTTCTTTTTTTTTTTGTGAACTTGTTGAAGCCTGAAATTTCCAAAAGTTGTGTTCTCTGTGTATTCCTTCATATGTTGCACTTTCAAGGGCACAGACCAGTCATTATTATTCTTTTCCACACATAAACCTGACTTGGTTGGTCTGCCCCATATAAGCACACATCTTATTTTTTATTTGTCAAAGAGAACCACAGCATCCATGAGTGATTTGCAAGTGGAAAGTCCTTGTCATCTTATTTTTAAAGTTCAAGAAAGCTAAAGTAAGCTTGAAAGCTAACCAACTAACCAAAGCGCTTCCTGTCTCATGATTTCCTCCTATCTGGCTTGCTGGGCAGGTCACTCTTGTGGCGATCCTCATTCTGCTACCTGTCCAGTGAGTCTCTCATCCTCCAATCGGTCAGAGTCCAGCTCCACTATCTTGGTGAGGTTGGTCCTTGATGGTCTGGAGATCTCAAGGATCACTCTAAGCAGACCCTGCAGGAGGTGGAGAACTGGTTCATGTGCAGCTACTCCAATTTTACCAAGGCTGCAGAGCAAAACAAAGAGGGTGGAGTTGGGAGTTTGTCTGTGGCATGAGAAACTCACTGGAAAGGCAGCTATGTTAGCTATATAACTTAATGGAGAGCTACATATTAATCCATTCTATTTGTCATAAAGGTCTTCGCAATTAAAATGTTTGCCGAAGAACACCTTATAAATAATTTTGCCCAAACACCTGCCACAAATAGAATCTGTATCTGAGGGAACCACTGCTAATGGATTTTTGAGCAAGCATTAGAATTAATTTTGGACACTTAGATACCTACCTAAGTATTGTGTTTGGCCAAAAAAGGGCTTGCAGGGAACGTGTTTGAGAATGCTCTTGGCAGGCATTTTAAGGTGCCCTTGAGTACAAGGCACTTAAAGTTGAGTGCCTCCTATTTTCACTTATGTTCCTCCACCTTATTCTCCAGGATTGTGCACTCAGCAGTTGTGAAACTCCATCCTTTTTTTCTCAAGAAACTACAAAAGATGGGTTTAAAAGATGAAAATGTGTCACTGTCTTGTAGAGAATGTGGTGCCTTCCACAATGGGACACTCATTTTGCTCCAAGTGCTCAAAAATAGAAAAAATGCTGATGACAAGCTTTAGAGCCCAAGGTGACATCTTGCACAAAGGCAGCAAATTCTCACATTTAAGTCAAAGGAAAAATGGACACTTTGCTGCATAATCCTTTGGGAGTAATGCAAGTTCACAATCGATAAATCGTCTGTTATCAGAGAAATAACATAAAGGCATGAAATGGGTGCCATTCCCCTGTAATCCTCCGACAGTTATAGGCTAGTGAAAAATATATTCATGCTCAGCAAAAGTATTTACTGACCATGTAAATGTGAAGCAAAATGTCTTGCATTAACATAACAATAAGTATGGGCTTTTATTCTGAAATGTGGCACGTTACAAAGTGTGAGAGGACTGTCAGCTGTTTGCCGCATCATTAGTTTTGCTCTGCGGTGGCAAAAAGAATCGCGTTTCTCAGCCAATCAGAGGCACTCACGGTTTGATTCATTGCTTCTTTGCTGGAACAGCCATCAACATTATGTCTTTGCGCCTCAGTCGCACAGTGTGACACAGTCTGGGTGTGAACTGGAAGGATCTGAGTCCGTATGCTCACTTACATGAATGGTAAACAACTCGTCTTAGAGCCTCAGGTGGCTCACAGTGGAAACGGCCATCACATGAAAAATGAAGGAGAAAATGAGGGAGAAAATCCTGTAAAGGGAAAGCATAGAAATGAACCCTAACATTTTCAGCTTGGCGGGCCGGGGGGGGGCTCTGTCAAACGCACACAGGCCGGCCTTGATGTGTTTTTCTTCGCCAACATTGCTGGCACCCTGGGGGAAGCAAAAATAGTCCTGCGACGTTTCCATCAACAAACGGCATTATTCAGAAAGTACTTTAGTGACTGCTGCTTATCCAGGCAGAGTTGGTGAAGCGTGCACGCACTGTTGTTGCAGCTCGGTGTGACCGCAGGTCACGGCCACCGGAGCAGGTGGAGGTGAAGTGCCTTCCTAAATGGAACTTTGAGAGTAGCTGTTAGGGTAAAGGGAACTACTGCTCATTTTCTGCTGATGCATTCTGCCTCACTGTTTTATCCAGAGTAAGTCACTTGTAACTGCCTCTCCCTGTTTGGCTGTAAGTCACACCATCAGCCCCATAATCAACCAAAATCTGCAGAGGAGAGGCACACTTTTATGTTTTATAAAAGGCTTTTATTCGGACGACTACCTTCAGCTCCTGCTGAGACTTTCCAACTTGCTGTGTGGACAGAGTGCCTTTACTTTCTTATCCCTGAGCCAGGCTTCATCCTTAACTCCACTGAACTGTTTTTTTTTTTATATATATATATATTTACAGAAAAATGAAACAAAGACACACTCACATGTCTGTCACTGAAGTCCAGCAATTTCCTTCTGAAGTCAGAAACGCTTTCATCACCAAGGACGGCTAAAAATGTGTCCTGCTGACCTCGATAGAAAGATTTGTTCACATGGTTTAGAGTGTTAGACTGATGTATTGTGAGGGTTGCTTATTTTGGTGTTGTCTGGGTGAATGCTGCTACTGTAAAACAGCCTTTGACCTGTTTTGACCAACACCAAAAAAACAGAGTTTATTACTTCATGCCTCCGCAAGTGATTCATTGTCTGATGTTGCTCTGTAAGCTCTTTGAACCAGATTACACACTCAGGCCTAAAAGCTCAGTTTAACCACAAATTTAAGTATTTTTTGCAGTACTGTGCAAAAGTCTTGAGCCACCCCTCATTTCTTTATATTTTGCTTCCAAGGAGCCAGACTTTCTTGCAGTTTTCAAAGTGGTCTTGAGCAATATTTCTCCAGGCTTTCTGAAGGTCTTTCAAAGTTTTTCCTTGGACATTGGCTGCTTTTTCACTCATTTTCAGTCCAGTCCTTGTACCTGACCGTTTTCAGAGAATATTGTTTTTGTTTGTTAAGCCTCTTTACACTGACCACTGAACCAGTGTTGTGTCTGCACATAACAGACAACTTAGCAAAGAACCAATTTTAAATTGTAACTTTAGGCACTTTGCTACCAGCAGCCTGTCGCAAAAGCACATCATTTGTTCCCATTTCTTTAGTTAAATCTATGAAAAATAACAAAGATAACACAGTTCGACAGGCATAAAATAATTTTGTATTTTTGCACAAACAAGGTGATTCCCACAGAGCTATTAGCTAAAAACTTGGCATATCTCAGCATGGTGTGCAGTGTGTCCTTAAAAAAACAGAGGAAACTGAAGTGGAGGACAGAAGAAGAAGTGTCAGGCCTAAAAAACTATCTACAGCAGTCAGGAGAGAGGTACAACAGTGAGTGTCTACAGTCATCTGTAAAACACGAATTCATGGTTTGGGGCTGCATTTCAGCCAGTGGTGTTGGGGATCTTATCCAAATAGATGGAATTATGAACGCAGAAAAGTACCATCAAATTTATATCCACCATGTAATACAATGCAAAGAAATTTAAAGAGCATTTAAACCTTTTTAAGTCTTAATTTCTCCTCAAGGTTAGTATGACATTCAAATTTTGAATGTGGCTTGTGTATTTGTCACTAGAATAACTTAAAATTTTCCCTCGAGGTTAAAATCTTTCAGTTTAGGTTTTCCTCCCCTTCAAACTGTGGTTTTTACTGCTCTGTTTGCCCTCTGCAGTTGATTTAAGGCTTGGGCCTGGTGTTTCATAGGGAGCTAATGTGAGGTTAAGTATTGCAGAAAACAGCTGGCAGCAGTTTTAGCAGCTGGTGATAAACTTTGGAAATCAGGATAAATTAGATTAATGTGGCAGAGAAACAGAAAACCCATCTCACAAACGCCCAAATTATAGCAAATATCTCTTGTTTACATACTAAATATGGATCTGCAAATGATTTGTATTTATGTATCAAAAAACCTTTTTCTTCCCCTCTCCCATAAACCAAAATATATCTATGATGATTATTCTGCATTTGGCGGATGGTTGCATTCAAGGAGATAAGTTTGGTCTCAGTGGGAGCATACAAACTGCAGGTCATCTGTCTGAGGTGTAGAATCACTGAAAGATAAAACAGCCTGTCTTTTATTGAATAAATACAAGCGGTTTGTCCCATATTTTCATACACAGAACTGTCAGGGACGGTGTCCTCCTCACTTGGCCTGCGTGCACATGTAAAGAAATGACAAAGCTAATCCTTTTAGCAATACTGATTAAATGAGTATCAAATTATCAGTGGGGACAACTTAGGGTATTCAGAAAAATGCTGTCCCTACTATAAATTACACCCCTGGTGGCATCCATTGTTACAAGTCAAAATGTGATTTGGAGCAACTAGCTAACTCCGCCCGAAGTCTAAAAATACGCTTGACTGTTAGCTATTGTGTAGCTAGCGGATCAGTATTTTTACAGGAAGCGTGTGTTTTGATTTGAGCTGGTAAAACTGAAACCCAGGAAAGGGATTGAAGTGACCGTCATCCTCCTCCTCCTGGTCTGAAAGGTGACACAGGTGTGCAAATGCTAACACTTACTCTTCCGCTGTTTAGCACCATATTTCTCTGTTAAGTCATCCTGTCTCTGCAGGAATTGACTTACATCCTACTTGTAACTAAACCCAGTCCACATCTTCCGTTTTAGTTGGTAATACATCACATGATTGACGATAATGACGCTAGGGTTGGGCAATTGGATGGATATTTTGACTTCTGTGTGATTTTTGCCCTTTATTTTGCTAATATGTTGGTCTGCCTCATTGAGAATTCAAGTCAGTAGATAATTAACTTAAAGTGCAGTTGCTTTATTCTGTCGAGCTACAGTTCAGGGTTGGAAACAGACACTTCGTGCATGTCTGCCGAGTGCAGTGACCTGACATTGTGTGGTCAATGTTGTGTACTCTAGAACAAAACTGCACATCACACACATACCTCTGCAAAGATATCAGCACCTGCCTGTTGTTAGACTGATGGTGACCTGTTGCAAAATTTTACAAGATTACCCAGCCTTAAAGATGTGTAACAACCATTTCACTGCGACTACAATGAAGAAACTGGTGTTACTACAACTCATATTAATCACAATCACTGGAAAACATGCAGCTGGTAAATAATGAATAAATTCTTTTGTTAGAGTTATGAAAGTTTTTATATCATCTATGTAAAGTAAAAAGGAAGTCAGAGCATGCTGTCTTAGCTAGACCATTAAGGACTCTTATGAGCATGGTCCATAGGTGGAAGCTTGGGTGCCGTCTTGTAATCCGGTGTCCACTTCACCTCAATACATCCATTATGGTACACCATGACACCCTAGTAACAACCATTATAAAGTTAATCAGAACTAGTCTCTCAGATCCTTTATTGGACAGGTGGGAGCTGGTGCTGTCAGACCATGGATGTATTAATAGAGAGCTGGATACAGGTTCCCACGTTTGTCCCATTGGTCACTCACGGTATTACAAATAAAAAAATCCCCTACAGCACAAAAAAGCATCTTTCTCACAGACGACGATTATAAAAGAGGCGTCTGAAAAACTGTTGATAGCATTCCTTCAACAGTAAACAAGTTTCAGTTTTGCGATTGTGAATTGTGAATTGTGAATTTTTATTTATTTATTTTTTTTTAGTTTGCTCAGCAGAGTACAAATAAAAAGGTGGATATAGCCTGCTCGGTCTCTTAAGTGATACCAGTGCGGAAGTCCCTTAAAACTGCATTCTTTTTAATGACCACCAGGGGGTGACTCCTCTAGTTGGAAAAGGCTTCTGATTGTGTAGAAATCTATGACAAAATAACCCCTGACTTTCTTGATCTGTAACCTCAGTAAACACTTTCCTGTTTGTGGTTTCAGTTGGTTGTTTTAAGTCTTATTGAACACAACATGATTTTCATTTGGTAAATTGTGGTCTCCTTAGAGTAAAAAAAGAGAATAAAGCAGGTCCTGCTTTGGCGGAGGCCTTTCTCGTGATTGATGAGCGTCTAACCTATGAGTGGACAGTGTCCCTTGTTTTCTCAGCAACATCCACTCTTCACTGGTGATGTGTGGTTTCAGAAAGTTGGTGATTACCTTGAGGCTTCTCCTTAAGACTTGTCTAACAAATGGGTGGTGTTACTTGGGTCCATGAGCTAAAATAACAACGTAAAGTCAATAATTCCAGTGCACAACCCAACAGCATGACTAAAGCAACAGCACTGAACCTGTCTATATATGGGATCTAAATTGAGGAGGTTGGTAAAATTAAATACTAGGTGTTAATTTAAATACATTTTTATCTTGGTCTGATCATATCAATTATATTGCCTATAAGATGGCAAAGGGCATTGCTGTCTCACGGAAATGCTCGGCATATGTTCCCAGCTCTGTTCTGATTGATGTTGTTTGTTGACATTTGAAGTATTGTCCGATGATGTTGATATGGTCATGTGCTACAGAAAAACATCTAAAATAACTGAAACTCATGCAGAATAGGGCAGATTAGTTCTGCATTGGTCTTACAGTACTAATGTGCGTGAGAGGCATAAACAATGATCTTAGCTTACCATCAGTGATAAATTAAAGGAATGTCTTTTGTTATTTATGCATACTGCTATTGGAAAATCTATGCCGAATTTCTTTTGTGAAAAACTTGTAAGTACTGGTTCTAGTAATAGTCATATGACTTGGCAAGTGCCCTCTGTGCAGTTAGATTTACCTTATCCTTGAACTAATTTTATGAAGAGAACTGTTCTGTACAGAGCTTCGTCTCTTTGGAACAGGTTGTGCCAAACAACATCAAACAGATAAAAAAAAAAATAGATGTTCATTTGAGAAGTCAGTAATGCAAAATCTGTGGAACTTAACTTAATAGTGATTGTCATTATTGTTTTTATACTGTCTATTTTCGTGTTTATTGATATTAGTGTAATGTTATTGTTGTTTTGAAATGTATTGATGCATACGTTTATTAGACTAGCTGTGCTTTGGGTTCAGCTTAGGGATCCTAATAAATAAACAAATAAACACAGAGGACAGCCTGGAAGCTAGAATCTTTCTTGGCTTATGCGCCAAGTTTTTTTTTTGTTTTTTTTTTTTAAATTAGTGGG
>VVAS01001063.1:3207-13530 GCA_015103295.1 Ptychochromis oligacanthus
CTCACATCGTATGAGAGTTTATTCGCTAAGTGTCCGAGTCCAACGATGTTAGCTCCACTTCAAAGAAAGTTTCACTAACAGAGGCTAACAGCAGCAAAAACAACGGCGCTTACAGACAGAAAAGTTCAGGACATCCTCAAGAACTCACCTCAGTATCGCTGTCATCGGTCAGAAGTGAGCTTCACTGACACATCGGACTCCTTTCACAACGTTTTACAACACGTGGATGCTTCTCACCCGGCATATTGACTGAGGTAAACAGCAGACTGACAGCCTGCATTCACTACAGATGAACAGTGTCCAGAGTTGTTTTTGAGGTGACTCGGAGGCAAAAACATAAAATTAATAAAGTGTGTACAAAAATGCTTTTTTGCACAAACAGTAGTAGAAACACACCTGCCGGCTGCTGGGGTTATGGGATACAGTTTAAACTTTATGTTTTTGATCTCTCTTGGCTGACTAAAACGTGTTTGTCCTACAGTTTGTCCTACACTTGAACTGGGAGGAGTAAAAAAACAGAACTCAGTTGACTGCAATCTGCAATCTAGTGACATCTAGCAGTGAGATTTTACACACTGTACTTTTAAGAGCAGCAGGAAGCCATTGTGCGTTGCGAGAGTATGACTTAACCTGTTAACATCCACGAGATCACCCACAGATTTTAAAGACGTGCCAAGAAATGTGTCCATTTGATTTAATTCTACAAGCAGGTAAATATGCAGCTTGTGAATTTAATCTTCTCATATTGACCCAAATCTTTCATTTATTAGTGCTTAATTTAGAAATAGAAAAAAATTCAGCTCCAAGCTTCATCTGTGTACCTGCAAGTCTGGGGTCTGTGCTCATAACTCACTTTTATGTAAAGTGTGCAGACGAGTGAAACATTTTCATAGAAAAAAAGGAACATTTACAGGATCACAGGTAACTCAGGCACTTTTTTAATGGCTCCATAAAACTCATAAAATACACAGAGTTTTACGGATACCGAACAACTTCGAGTAATTATATTTTCCCCAAAATGGATTTTCTGCAGCGTGCTAGAGCGGAGTATGCAGAGCCTACATTCAATTACGACTTGCTGTACAGAAACTCAAATTACGAGAAGCAGTGTTTCTTCTTACAGAAGCATCAGTTTATTTCTCCCAGCAAAGATTTTGCTGTTGGTTCAGCTGCTTGTAATTTTAGATACATTCATTTGCCGTCTAATTAGGCTGCAATTAGAACAAAGGTGAAAACTGGAAACTTCAAATTATCTATATGCATGTCATTTTGGAAATTAGCTCTCCCTCTCTCTCTCTGTACCCTGTGGACTGCCCGGACCACTCAGTAATTAGGCATCCAGATAAGCTCAATCAATCCTAATGGTATGAGTGATTGATAAAATTAGCTGTAGGGATGAAGCAGGAGTTATTCAAAGCCTCAGAGGGTGTTGGGATTACATACAAGTCACGACAAGGCTCCTTCTGGATTTCTCTCTTTGCACTTTTATATTTTACAGTTATTTTGGTGTAGAACAAATTGAGCATCCCTAAAGACCTATGTGGCAAACAGACTTCAGTTTGCCATCAACCATTTAAGAAGCAGAGCTGTAGCTTTCACAAAAAACAGTTCCTGGTAAACCTCTATCTGTCTATCTGTCCGTCTGTCTGTCTATCTAAAAGAAATTGTTGCCACACGATAACAAAGAGTGGGTGTAATAGGACAAGCAATGAGGCAGTCAGGTGAAGGTAAAAGGAAAATCACACAGGCAAGAGGCTAATAATATGCTTCAGGACCCAATCTACAGCAGAAGAAAATGAAATCCCACAGGACTAATTATTACATGCATTAAGAAATCACAACTTTAAACACATGCACAAAGGGATTAATTGTAGCACTGCAACCAAATTTATGCTGCAGACGAACAGAGTTCCCAAAATGTATACACGGCCTACAACTCCCAAAGGGACTGAGCTTTAACTCGGGGATTGCACAATGCCTGCCAGGAATATAGAACCATGTAAATAAATAAATAAGAGAAAAGTAAACAAGTTTAAAATAAAATGCTCTTTGTTCTAACTAAACTAAACACAAGGGGAAAAAAAAAACACTAACATACTGACCAGCACTAAAAAGGAAGCTGCTACATGGCAGCTTCACTATGTGACCATGGATCGAGAAACCACCAGCAAGCCAATGTGGGAATAGTATGTATCCCAGTCAGAGATTTGTCTCAAAAGCAACAGAACTTAGTTTAAAACAAAATGCCTTTCTGGAGGCCATGGTGACATTTTACAATTACCTGCTTTGTTTTCCCAAAAGTCCAAACACCAAAGACTTAGAAAACACAAAGACAAGCAGTAAGCCCTTAAATCTGAGAACTTGGAACCAATGATATTATCCTTAAACACAAGTCATTAGCCAATGAGTGCACAGTTCACAGTCAGACCCACCCCGCCTCGTCACATCTGGTTTTTTGCAACCAAGATGGCAACGGCAGAAATGCTCATTGTGAGGATTCAAAACGGTACTTCAGAAACCAGCGGGTATGCACATTCCCCCCACCACTGCAACCTGGACCTGGATAAGCAGTAGAAAACGGATGTGGATAGCTTGTTAAAATGGGTATAACAATGTAGAATCTTGTCCAATTACCACTGGGGACATCCTGCTGCTCTTTAACCTTCTGTTTGGGCCACAAAGGTGAGAGCACTGACATGATGTTATTCTGCCATGGAGACAAATATTTGCTTTCACATTTCTTTTGCAGGCACTGAAGGCCTCAGCCCCAGGCCGCTGTTTTATGGTTGAGTTGAGACCAGTTTACACACTTCAACAACAACAGCTAGCCTGGAAATCCTCTCTAAAGCGGAGAAAACACCCTCAGTGAAGTGTTTTCAGTGTGAAGAAACTCAGTGGTGTTGACCTTTTCAACAGGTTTCAGTCATTCAAACAACTTTGATCATGCTACCCGTCCCAGGTTTGGTCCTTTTGATATATCCAGTGTATCTCATTTGAAACCAGAATATACTCTGTATTCACTAAAGCATAATTTACTTTCACTGTCAGTAAAGTTCCGATGAATGAAGAATTGATTATTGGCAGATTTACAGTTGAAATCAGAAAGAAGAGTTGTGTTTGTGCATATGCGAGTAAAAAGTTTACTTTTACTTCTTGGACTGTGTCCAAGACTCCTACCTCTATCATTTGGCTTTCACCCCAGTCAGCCCAGTTTGCTATCCAACAACAGAACCCTCCAAGCATGAAAAAGTAACACCAATTGGCTTTACTCAAAAATATTTCAGTCGTTTATTTGTTGAATAGGAAAAAGGGAACCTGTCTCCTGGCTGCACTGGAACCAATTGGCTAAAACATAAGCACCTTTTTGTTACTGGGAAGGGGGCTGAAAGCTCACATTAAACTCAGCGTTACCTCACTCGCCCTCAGTCCCTCCCTCCAACACGCGCACACACACATACACACTGGCCTGGATGGCCGCCATCAGCAGGGCAAAGAGCTGTAGGACATTTGTACACTGCAGGGCACATCTCTGCATAGTACACCATGCAAGCACACACACTCCCTCTCTCTCTCACACACACACACACACATAACCACACACAGCTGAAGCGGAAGAGATAACAGCTAAAACGACTGCAGTGAAAAGGTAATCAGGTCTGTTCAGCCATGCAGAATGTGTGAGAAAACTTCAGTTGAAAAGTTTGGAGTTTGATTTTCACTTTGAGCTCAACATCAAGAACAGGAGGGGCAGGTCTGGGATTTAAGTTTCCAGAGGTTGAATATATAAACTATGTTCTCATTCTCATAAAACCCACTAAAATATGAATTGCTGATGTTAAAACAGTTTTAAACTTTCATTTTTTTTTAATCAGATGTTATCCAGACCTAATAATCAACTGTAAGATGACACCAAAGACAACAGAAGCTGACAATGGAAATCAAATTCATTTGCAAACTTGTGCTCATCACTGCTGTCTTCAGTCCTGCAGTATTGTGGTCAGTAAAGGACAGTAAATAATGATGATCAACCCGAAGCCTAAACCCATCAGTTATAAAGTTAAAGGCTTTTTGGTTTAATGTGATGGCAGAATAAAAGGGACTGTGATTAAACATTTCTGATAACTTTAGTGTTTGGTTCAAGAGGCTCTGCTGCAGCATGAGGTCAACAGTGATGGTGCACTTCGTTCCATAAAGTTCAAGTAGCCATTTTATGGGATCTTTAACAGTGTTAAACATCCACCCTACTTTCACAGGTATTTAAAGCCACTCTAATATTTCTATATTAGCAGGGAAGAAAATGACGGTATGCATGTCATACGGGTTGGTTGTGGTGGAAAACTTCCCACTTTTTGGGTGGTTGATGGGAAGTACAGTCTTTGCACACAGCTGCTTAAAAAAATTACCTTGCCAACACCAAACATCAATCAGACACTGTAAAGAGACTAGCTGATGAAGAACCTGGTGCCAGAGTCAGATCGCTTATTCAGGTATAGTAGGAGAAATCCAAATGGACATAAACATGATTATATATTAATAGTCATGTTGCTCAGTGTCTGCTGAATGTTTAAATACACAACTGTTATCTAACATATTAGCAGCATATTAAATAATCAATTCAGACTTTCATTCAATAGACTAAATGAATCTTTTTTTATGTTTATACCTGAAAAGTTGAGCTGCTTGAGTATAGCATATCGGTGAGTATCTGATCTTGATTACTTAACACGAGAATTTATTGACTTAAAAATCATTAAAAAAAAAAAAGAAAAGAAAAATCAGGTGGTGGGGTCATCCAGTATGATATTGGCCCCAAACTAGTAGCTGTTTCTGACCATAAAGCCTATCGCGTGAAGTCGACTTCTGGTCTCTGCTGGACTGCAGCCTCCGCTACGGGATTCCTTCAGAGGCAGACGAGGGCAAAGCCAACCCCAAGTGGCAGCAGACTCAGGAGATCTGCATGATGGATGGGCAGAGAGCAATGGAGAGCCAACAGCCAACCAACACTAAGGTTGGTCACCGCTTGAAGTGGACAGGACAAGGACCCCAGGAACACCCTGTGACAAACAAAGTATTCTTTTTATCCCGATTATCTGGTTTATATAATGACTGGAAATCAAATTCATAACTGTGATTAAAATCCAATTTATTGCCCAGCCCTACTTTTGGACTGGGCAATAAATGAGCTACATTAGAGCAACAACATACTAATGAGTAACATTAGTAAAGAAAAAATATAACTGGCAAAGATATAGAAATTACAGATATTCTTGCAAAAAAACAAAACAAAAACAAAAGTAATCAGAGAGAAAATATATACATTTCCTTTAAAAAGGAATGCAGTTCAATTATATTTGAACTAAATTTATAAAAAACACTGTTTAAAGGCATTCATATAATCAAGCCAGATATCACTTTTGCAAAACAGTGCTTCCAGCTCTTGCTGCAGTATGAGTGGCTTTAAAGTACTACATTATAGAAAAGCCGATTGCTTATCAAATCCTTTTACTTTTAAGTGTCTTGATATTTCCAAAGTGTCAACATGAGGATGTTACAAGATACTGCAGTGAAGAAAGACACTAGCAGTAGTAGAGTGACATTTCTTCTGCAATGGATCCAGTATGATCAAGGCGTGTCAGTCTATAGCCGACAACAAACTGATTAAAATGTCAAACATAAAAAAATAAAATAAAATAAAATCAGGAAATTGAGTGTCAGACACTTCTGATTTCACCTGTTTATATCCATAGCAGTATAGAAAAATGACATTTATTCCTCAAAATGACAGGCAGTATTACTTCCTTTTTTCCTTGCTTAGTGTGTGTCGCACACACAGTGTGTTTACCAAAATATGTTAAACAGTCTATTTTCTGCAGCAGAAGAATGAGCTTCCTTCTTAAACGTGTCAAACTCCTTTATTTTTGCTGTCTTCAAGTTGCTTTCTGAAGTTAACTGTGTCTACGAAGAAAAAAAGCAAATTTAGGGGTTTGTCATTTGTAGTCTGTCTAAGAACGCGAAAACGTAAGCACACACAGGCGCTTTGACAGACACACACACAAACACACACACACAGAAAACCTGACAGCGCATCGAGCACCCTCGTCAGGCACAGTCATAAACATTTGCAGTGCTGGCAGTGGCTTCTGGCATTGAGGGATGTCTGCAGTGTGCCCGTGCTGTATCTGCTGAATGATGATCCACTTTGAGCGATCAGTGCTCTGTAGACACATGCATACACATTAGTGAAATGGAATAGTTTTAATACCAGATCACAGTGTTGCTCTCCTAATGAAGAGGAGCTCATGATCTCCACTGTTAACATAAACAGTGCCTCTACTTAATTTAAATTGCTGCCTTTAACATCACTGTTGACTCTGCTAGGTATGGGGTTCAGTTAACACCCCATCCAGCCATCCATCCATCCATCTATCTATCCGTCCATCCATTTTCTGCCTTTCATCCAGATCTGGGTCAAGGGGGCAGGAGTCTAAGCGGAGAAGCCCAGACCTCCCTCTCTCCGGCCACCTCCTCCAGCTCTTCTGTGGGGAAACCGAGGTGTTCCCAAGCCAGCCAAGAGATATAATCTCTCTAGCGTGTCCTAGGTCTGCCCTGGGACCTTGTCTGGGAAGCGTCCAGGAGGCACACTGGTCAGATGCCTGAACCACCTCAACTGGATCTTTTTGATGTGGAGGAATAGTGGCTCTACTCTGAGTCCCTCCCAAATGGCTGATCTCCTCATGCCATCTCTAAGGGAGAGGCCAGACACCCTTTGGCGGAAACTCATTTCCGGCACTTGTATACGCGATTGTATTCTTTCTGTCACTACCAAATCAGGTGAGGGTGGGAACGTAGATTGTCAGCTTCGCTTTCATGCTCGACTCTCTCTTTACCACAACAGAACGGTACAACGTCCACATCACTGGAGACGTCACTCCAGTCCGTCTGTCAATCTTCCCCTCCACTCTCCCCCCACTCGTCCCCTCCATCCACCCTTTTTTATATAATTCGTGCCTGTTTGGAAAACTCAAATAGAAAAGCTTTTAACACAAAAACTGCAATGCCTAAATGTATTAGACCTCATTTGAAATGCAACATCTATTTTTTTTTTAAATGCCTGTTTAGCATGTGGCTAAACCAAAACCCAACCCTAACTGTAGACAGGTTGCCGATGACCTTGTTGAGGTTATGATATATTATGATTTTGAGGTTAATTTATATTTGTTTTTGGAGATTTATTTGAACCTTTTGCCCACATACAGATGAGTACAGTTGTGCATACTTGTTTCATATAGTAGTACTGAACACTTGTGGCAAGTGCAAAGAAACACAGAACTGTTGATGTTTACCTCAAAATCTTCATTTTAATAGGATTTAAGCTATTAGCAGGCTGCCATTACTGAGACTCCTGTAACGACTCCAAATCAGGGTTCATCCTCAGAGCTCAGTGTCGGGCCAGGTAAACTGAGGGGCTTTTTATTTTTCTCATATTTACATAGAATAAAAGAGGAAATGACAATGCTATGAGTCTTGGACAGGATTTTTTTTTTTTTTTAAAGAGCTCCAGTAGATTGAAAATAAATTATTCCACTGTGAGGAACATCATCTTCAAGTGTTGTAGATTTTATACAACTGCCAATTTGAGCATCCCAAAGATAGACCATTTGATGCAAAAAGAAGTCCTCCTGCAGGTAACTGTTTTAACTGTTGGCAAAAGTCACAGAGAATCGTTGTCCAAAAAGAACAATAGTCCAAAACTGAAGTTTGGCAATGTGCTCTGGACAGACGGATCAAAGACAGAGTTGTCTGGCTACTGTAACAGGAGACATGTTTAGTGCAGATCAAAGACAGGGTTTCAGGAGAACCTCATACCGACTGTGAACCCTGGTGGTGGAAATGTTCCGGTTTGGAGCAAATTTGCTACCTGGACAGCTTGCATTCATTGGGGTTTGATCATATTAAGAAGTACCTGATGTTAATTTGAGGCAATCTGTCTATAAGTTGAAACATAGATTGACCTCTGCTACCAACCCAAATCCCCAAAGGAATGGCTAAAATGGAGAAAAGGTAATTGATCAGGGTGGAATGGTAAAAAAAAAAAATTATCAGAGACAAGTGGACTGTTATTCTTTGGTGGTTATTAGTTTTGTATGAAAGAATACAATCCTAGCTTCTGAAGCCAAGGGTGTACTTATTTTTTCACAGAAAAACTATTAATAGAAGAACTGCTCCATCAGTGACTGACACTGATATCTTAAACTATAAAAGCAACTATAATAGCATAGATCAAGTCTGAAGTATGAGTCAAGTCTTTAACAGAACAGCCCACACCACAGTAACACAACATTACCTCAGTCTCTCGGAGACCATAAGAGGAAAACAGAAACGAGCAGAAATTGCTTTCAAGACTGATTCTCAAAAGGAAAAAAAACAAAACAAACAAAAACAAATGTAGAGTAAAAATCCTCACAAACAACTTCAAGGCCTGTGGAGCAATTCTTCCATTAAGAGAGAAATGTTTAATCGTCTCTGCACTGCAGTGATTTCATTGAGGCCCCAGGTACCTGAATAGCGTTATCACAACCCGTCTCTCTCTCTCTCTCTCTAGTTGGCTCTGTGATAGGATGAAAGCAGCCACCGGACTCCGAAGGGAAATAACCAACAGGCAGGGTGAGGCAAAGAAGGAAAGTGGGAAAAAAAGAAAAACAGAAAGGCAGAATGAAAGAAAGCAAGAAAGAATGAAAGGAAAAGTAAGGACGAATGAAATCGTGGAGAGATGCCAACCTGGAGGGGAAGCTTATTTCTGTCTCTTTCTGTCCTTCCCATTAGAGCAAAGGCAGAGTGAAAGAGAGAACGACAGCCAAAAAGGGGGAAAGAAAGCAAAATGACCCCCCTCCCACCTGTTTTTTTCAGCTCTCGATTTTCTTCAGAAAATATTACTTTCTATTGCTGAGCCAAAACCCAATTATAATCTCCAAAAAGCATGGCTGACAGGGTCAGAGTTTTTTAAAGCTGACAAAGCGGGCCAGAACCAAAATAGAACAAAACCTAACAAGTCCGCATATACAAGGTCAGACTTTAGCCGTACAATTAAATAAATGCTGTGACGTTTGTAAAAAAAAAAAAACAAACCAAAAAAGGGATGATTTGAAAAGGACTGAGAGCTTTTAGGTTTGCTCCATTTTCTTCAAAACCACGTCTTACATAGGTCAGTTCAGGGTCACAGTTGGGCTGGAGCCTATCCCAGCTGTCATAGGGTGAAAGGCGGGGTTGCCAGTCTATTGCACAGAGAGACAACCATTCACACTCACATGCACACCAACACCCAATTTAGAATCACCAATTAACCTAACAGGCATATCTCTGGACTGTGGGAGGAAGCCGGAGTACCCGGAGAGAACCCACGCAGTTCCTTATTTGCTGTCATGTATAGACTGTTACAGTGGTGGATGCCCATATTGACCATGGCCAAGTTTCACATAATGAGGTCTGTGTATAAGTCAGAAGCTCAGGCTTCAGACTGCTCTACACAATCAGTTTCAGACAGTATTTTCTTCTCTTAGCTCTGTCTGAAGTCATGGAGGGGGGAAATCCTTATATGGTCATCTCAGGCAAAGAAACCCCACCCATCATTATCTCATTTTCTGAATGAGAGAGCCAGCCAGTCACAAGAAAGTTGGCTTAAAGGGACCATGGCCTTAAAGGAAGAGAGGCTAAAACTGCTTGTTTCATGCAGAGGATGAAATGAGGGGCCAGTAGGGGTAAATAGGGATTATTTTGAACTCTGCAAAGCTCTAGTTAGAGTCCAAGAATAAGAACATCGAGCTGGAAATGCAGAATAACTCTCCTTTAATGGGTAACTTGGTGATCATGACATTGATAATTTAGCAGTCTAAAAAGCATTTAAATATTTGCTTCGTGGAGCTATTTCAGCTAATCGTACAAAATATCAACAAGAGTGAACTTTGGAGTGCAAAGTTGCTAAGTCAGACAGGACATTTGTTTATGTCCAGTGCATAGGGTTATGAGCAATGGCTGCAGAAGGTAGGGTTCATCTTATCACGTCCTGTGTGAAAGCTGCTGCAATCTTCCACTCTGGCCTGCCCTGGCCTCGAGCTCTGCCCACCTCAGTCCTCCGCTCCCTGGGCAGCGCTCGGTCCGAGGCCTGCGCCGACCGGCTGGATGAACACGATAAGACTGAGGCTGCTGAGGACGCATGCACACACACACACACGCACACACGCGCGCATATACAAAAACATAAGCTGCAAACATACACACACACTCACACAAACCCTGGGGAGACACAGGCCAGCTATTACAGCAAGA
>VVAS01001107.1:9770-20496 GCA_015103295.1 Ptychochromis oligacanthus
TGTTAAGCTTTACAGTGGAGCTATATCAAACCAAATGACAACCTTCCATGAAAACTAGTAAAAGCTACCAAATCTGTCACATCTTCACCAAATCATCTTGTTTTGTTACTGAGTCTTTCACTGTGACAGTGCAATTAAAATAAAGCATATTACTGTATTCAGTGTTCAGTGCAAAACTGCAGTTCTGTCCTTATTATTGCCTTAACCTATGTAAGTGCTGCATGACACATACCATATTCTTGAAGGGGAGTGTGAACCTCCTTTATAGGTGAGTAAGGCCCTGGCCCCACCTCAGTAGATGCGCCCACCTTAAAAAAGTATCGAGCGCCACTTGACAATCCCTGGACCTCTACACTGGTACTGATCCCTGCCAGACAGAGAAAAATCTTAAAAGAGGCATAATAATACACATTACTGAGACAAATGTAAATATAAAAATCAAATGTCTTTTTTTTAATGTTATGTCATGCTAAGAAACACCCACCATCCTGGGAGAGGTTTTTCCATAAATGCTCAGGCTCGCTGAGATTGCCACTGTACAAAATCCTGTAGCTGACGATGATACCATTAGTCTCCAGTGGAGGGTGCCAGTTCACCAGCACAGAGGAGGAGTCCAGCACAGTCAGTTGCAGCTCCTCAGGAGGTGTGGAGGGCCCTGAAGGGGAAGGGAGGGTTGGGTCAGTAATTAGAGCCCAGAAATGAGGCCTCACAGCAGGAGAATGTATATTGTCTTTGTGGGGGATTTGACATTTGTGTGACAACCATCTGTCTCCTCCTGTCCCCACCACCTGGGTACAGGAGAGAGAAGACATGCAGGGCAATAGGGGAATGGACTAGGACCCAGGTGATCACACACGGTCGTGGAGAGCATGATGGGGTTACTGGTGGCAACAATGTTATTAAAAGTGGCTCACTCAACACCTACCACTCTCATCTGGGGGACAAGTTGTTGGCTAAAGTGAGAGCTACTACTACACCTGAGTGTTTTATTATAACTGGTTGTCAGTTGTTGTCATCAACTGCTCATTCCCATAATCACAAACCAGTCAACACACTGATTTTCACAGGAATGAGCACACATTCAATTGCATCCACAAACACATTGAAGCACACCTTCATACAAATGTGCTGCAGCATCTGAGGATGAACTGAGCACATTTACCATGCTAGCTGGCGAAGAACATTGACATAATTTAATAAAACCGGAATAATAAGCATATTAAGTACAGTTAATCCACCAAAAAGTTGTATAAATAATTTATAATGGGTGTGTTTCAGTCACGTGAAAATTAAAGTGCACTCTATTTCAGTTCTATTGTTCAGTTCTATTGTTTTATGTTTTATGTATCAAAATCATCTGGTACTTAGCAGGTTCTAAATTATTAAAATACAGCTTCAATTTTGCAACAACACATAAAATATTACACTGTGTCAATATTTATTTAACAAAAGCAAAGCTAAAATGCAGAAGCAGAGTGTGAAAAACTAAGTACACCTTTACTGCTTCCTTAGGAATTAAAAGGGTAAGTAGCAGCCAGGTGCTAATAATCAAATGGACTTTATGAATTCAGTAAGTGTAACCGCCTCTATAAAAGCAGATAGTGTGTCAGTCTGGAAAGGGTTATAAAGTCATTTCCAAACAATTTGAAGTCCACCATTCTACAGTGAAAAAGATTATTCACAAGTGGAAAACTTTCAAGACAGTTGCCAATCTTCTCAAGAGTGGACGTCCCAGCAAATTAACGCCAACATCAGACCGTGCAATGCCCAGAGAAACTGCAACAAACCCAAGAGCTATAGCTCAGATTCTACAGGGCTCAGTTAACATTTCTAAAAGTAGAATGGGAGGCAAAGCCTTCAGCTATCAGGCCCCTCTCCACTGGAACCACCTCCCAGCTAGGATTCGGGAGACAAACACCCTCTCTACTTTTAAGAGTAGGCTTAAAACTTTCCTTTTTGACAAAGATTGGATCAGGTGACCCTGAACCATCCCTTAGTTACACTGCTATAGGCTCAGGCTGTTGGGGGCTTCCCATGATGCATTGAGCATTTCTTTCTCATTCACCTCTCTTCACTTTCCATGTGTTCATATATGTTGTTGGGAATTGGCGCTATATAAATAAAATTGAATTGAATTGAATTAATTTCCAAAGTATTCTAGAGTCAAATGTGAGGCTATCTGTCCGATAGCTAAAGCTTGGCCCAAATTGGATCATGCAACAGGACAATGCACACCAGCAAATCTACAACAGAATGTCTGAAAAAGAAAAAAAAATCAAGGTGTTGCAGTGGCCCAGTCAAAGTCCAGATCCTCAACCCAACTGAAATGCTGTAGCAGGACTTTAAGAGAGCTGTGCATAAACAAATGTCTGCAAACCTCAATGAACTGAAGCAATGGAAGAATGGGCCAAAATTCCTCCACACATTGATGCGAGAGTCAAAGTCAAACAGAAAACAATTTAGGTTACTTCAAGTTATTGTTGCTAAAGGTGATTCTACAAGCTAATGAATCACGGGGTATACTTAGTTTTTCACACACTGCTTCTGCATTTTGGCTTAGATTTTATGTAATAAATAATGACACATTGTAATATGTCATATGCTGTTGTTCATCCAAGGTTGTTTTTAAATACTTTTAGAACAGGGTAAGGGGCAGACAGTTTTTTTTATTAGGTCCTGATACGTGAAACCTTGAAGGAGAATGTACATGTGGGACATATTCTAAGAGCAACTGTTAAACAGTAGTCAGTTAGGACTCTATTTTGTAACTGTATTTTGTGGTGAATTAATTATGAAGGACTTGAAATCTAAGCAGTTACTTTTTTCTATGACTATTTTTAAAAAAAGAAAAGGTTTCTTGGTTTGGCTCTTGTTTTGGCTCAGTGTAGTTCTTCATGAGATGTTAAGGTTAAGTGACTTACTCAAGGGAACTACAATGAGCCGAAGGAAAGGAGTTTTCATTTCTCCACTGTACGTACTTGAATGAAGACCTGGTGATTTGAGGATTCACTTGAAGTGCATACTTAATCTGATTTCTTAAACCAAATGTGTGTCAAGAACCATCTACTGTAGGTTTGGTGCTGTTTTTCTTTTTTTAATCAACAGTATACAGAAAACCAGCTCTGAAATCTTCAGGCTGAGGCTGAAAACTTACGGTCAGCTAGAGTGGACTCCTCCACAGTGCCACTGAAGGGTCCTACCACGTTCATTCCATTAGACTGCACTGCCAGCTCATAGCGAGTGAAGGGCTTCAGTGCCCCAAGCAAAATCTCTTGTGCAGAGCTGAAATACACAAACATGGGAGAGTCCTGAATGTGTAGTGTACATTCTGTGCTCACAGAAAAACACATATTTACTTTCTTAAATGTAGGTATGTTAGGTTATCTAATTGTTCTACAACATGTATCATCTTTATTAGTTATTTACTACACTCACTAACCACTTCGTAGGTACACCTTTTCAACTCCACATTAATGTTACTGCCATGTGATAAGCCAATCACATGGCAGTAACTCAATGCATTCAGACATGTAGACATGGTCAAGACAATCTGCTGAAGTTCAAACCAAGCACCAGAATGGGGAAGAAAGGTCATTTAAGTGACTTTGAATGTGGCGTGGTTGTTGGTGCCAGACGGGCTGGTCTTTATTTCATTTCAGAACCTGCTGATCTACTGGGATTTTCCCACATAACCATCTATCTCTAGGGTTTACGGAGAATCGTCTGAAAAAGAGAAAATATCCAGTGAGCGGTAGTTCTCTGGCTTCAACAAGACAAAAATGCCTTGCTGATGCCAGAGGTCAGAGGAGAGTGGCTAGACTGTTTCGAGCTAATAGGAAGGCAGCAGTAACTCAAATAACCACTTGAAACTTGAAACTTGGACTACAGCAGCAAAAGACCACACTGGGAGCCACCCTGTCAGCTATGAACAGGAACCTGAGGCTACAATTTGCATGTGCTCGCCATAAACTGGACAACAGAAGATTGGAAAAATGTTGCCTGGTCTGATGAGTCTTGGATGAGCGTGGATCCATCCTGCCTTGTTTCAAGGTTTAAGGTTTTCTTGGCATACTTTAGGTCCCTTAGTACCAACCAAGCATCATTTAAACGCCACAGTCTACCTGAGTATTGTTGCTGACTCTGTCTGTCCCTTTATGACCATAGTATATCCATCTCCTGATGGCTGCTTACAGCAGGATAACACAAAAAGCTCAAATAATCTCAAACTGTTTTTTTTTTTTTTTTACATGACAATGAGCTTATTATACTCAAATGGACTCCACAGTCATCTGATCTCAATCCCATAGAGTACCTTTGAGATGTAGTGGAACAGAGAATTCGCATCATAAATGTGCAGTGCAGAAATCTGCAGCAAATACATGATGCTATCATGTCAATATGGACCAAAATCTCTGAGGAATGTTTCCAGCATCTTGTTAAATCTATCCCATGAAGAGTTAAGGCAGTTCTGAAAGAAAAAGTGGGTCCAACCTAGTAGCAGCAAGGTGTAACGGATAAAGTGGCTGATAAGTGTATATTAGACTTGAAATTATTAAGGAAAATAGTATTTTTTTTTATATGATATTCAATTATATACTCTACCAAGAATAGTGAAGATAAGAGGAGTACAGAGTATATATCTTGACAATGTTAATATAAATGGTAAGATTATTACAAAGGTATTATTATGAGGTGGTAGACTGTACCTCTTCCTTTCAAAATGACATTTCACATTTATTGTGATATAAATGAAGTCTGACAAAATAAACTGCCCTGTTTACTAGTGAACGGAAAAATATTTATGTTCAGAAATGAAGCCAAGCTCTGCTTACTGATGAATGCAAGGTATTTAAATCAATTTCCTAGTGAAGCAGTTTAATCAGTTCAAATACCAGGAGTGTACACAAAAAAGACAAGAATCTTTCTAACAATATTGCACCTCTCGAGGTTAAATGTCATTTCTCAAGATTTAATTAGGGTTTAGATTTCTATCTAAGACCACTTTTAAATGGGCTTCATGATGAAAACACTGATTCAAATGTAAAGCTGGATGCAGTATTGTACAAATGCTGACTGTGAATTTTGTCAGATTTTGTGTCAGTCAGGTGTAGTATCTCTTATATACTGTAGACATTCATTTTCAGATATGTAGCCTGATGTTCTGACCTGGTGTAATAGGAGACCAGGGATGCGTTGGTGGTTCCTGCTGGGCTGCAGCGCACTGTGTAGTTGATGATGCGTACGTTGTTGAACCGCGGTTTCTCCCACCGCAGCCAGATGGAAGTTGAGCTGTTGGCTGTGGCTTGGATAATGCTTGGGGGCAATGGAGGTGGGGGCCCAGGGGTCGTTGGTGCTTTAACACAGAAGTATACTTTACTTCCCTTGAATCTTGGAAAATATAAATCTTTGGGGTTTTTGGGGTTTTCTTTTTTACTCACACCATGTAAGTGATGTAGGTCAAGACATGAACATGTGTTTCGTTCATTCATATGTACATGTACAGATTCGAAAAGAAAGCTTACGTGCATGGGGCTTTTCTGTCTTTCCCTTCCACACTGCAGCTGCTCCATCTATCTGCTTGTTGAATGCCCAAACCCTCAACTCATATTGTCGGTCAGGGACTGACACAAACATATAGGAACAGAAGGAGACACAATGATATTACTACTGTATAGATTTAGAGATCTCTTTAGATGTTGTACTTGTATGCAAACAACAAATGCCATATTTGCTACTACCTGCAACCTGCTTTAACTTGAGAGATGCATTTCAAAGAAATGTTGAATCATAGTACATGTTATTATTTTTTTTGTTATTTTTCCCTGCCAAGGACAGAGGTAAAACAGCATTCCCCTGCTCTGAATCAAACAGCTTAAAAGCCTTGTTATGTGTACCAAAAAACAGTTGAATATATTTCTGAGAACAAACTGAGTATTGTTTCATCAAATATGAAGTAAACTATAGATAAAGGCAAGGTTATAAAATATTGTGCATTGTTATTATATATGAAGAGGCCTCTTCCAACAACTTACTCAGCCCAGTGAGGAGATGATATCTAGCCTTCTTACGGAGCCTGATGGTGTGTGTCTGTATTTTCCTTTCCCCATTGGCCATCTCATCAGTCTCCACTTCTCGACAGGACAGCTTGTAACCAGACACCAGTGTGTGATTGGGTGAGGGCTGCCATGTCACATTGAGTGTGTTCACGCTGGCTCTGACTTTCAGCTCAGTAGGAGCAAAGATCACTGAAAAACATCAGGAAAGAAAAAAAATGTCAAAAAATCATGATAGCATTGAAATTAACCACCAGACTTTCACTCCAGCTATAGTCTCACTAGTTTCTTATAGATAGGATCACTTCACATAGTATTGCTGTTTACCTGATATGTCATATTCCATGAGTATAGGAGGCAGTTCAAATTTATTTGATGTCTGTCTAAAACATCTGTATTTAAAAGCACAGTTGTTATGTGAGTTGTTTCAAAACTAGGAGAAAGCAGAGCCACTGAAGGGTGGGTGCAAAAAGTCATAAATGTGTGAAACTAATAACATTATTTTTTGCTTCAGCACTGGAATTCAAACATTTCTGGAGTGGTTGAGTAATGTTAAGTGATATGTTATGGAGTGTGATTTTAAAGGGACAATTTACTCCAAAATTGAATATGTACATTTTTCAGGCTGCTAGTACTATCTATCTGGTAGTGCATTATTTAGGTGTGATTCGCTCAATTTTGTAGTTTGTAGAGATGTCTGTCTTCTTTCTAATAGAATCGAACTCGATGGCTCACCTTGAAAAGCAGCAGCGTTGTCTCTTTCCAAAAATTATGACCAGAGGGGTGTACTACGAAGTGAGATTACTGGGTTAGTGAGGTATGTTGAGCTTAAAGTCAGAGTTTTCAGTGTCACGAAGGTGGCTCTCTTTTTACCTGGCTAGATCCCCATGGTAACTTACATTGAACCTATAACCTGGTCTGGAGCAGGTTATGTTCAGAGTTTCAGTTTAAAATCGTCTAAATTTACTAATTATTTTATTTACAGTGTGCTTTAGGTGATATAGATTCTCTGCTGTAGGAATACGTTTTATAAATGCAAACTATTTAGTCATATCTTACTAATATCACCGAATGATGCCCAGCTGTAAAGTTACAGCAGTGCACACTGTATGCGTCGCTTTGTCACTGGAATTTAGGCTACATGCATTCAGTTGGTGATGCAGAAAATGTAGAAATGTTTATGTCTGGTTCTGGTTTCTTTTACAGTGATAGAATTGTAGCTAATCATGCACAGATTAGAAAAGGGATCAGTTACATTTTTAGCCTATTTACCGCCAACAGTATTCAATCAGTAAAATTAATTTCACTTTGATCTGGTGACAAACTAATGTGACGACTAAGACTCCTGTGAGAGTGTCAGAACTGAATGTTTCAAGTAACATGTAGTATTTAAATGGATCAAGTTTAATGTGCAGCTGTCAGATTACGAATAAACAGCAGCACCAAGTGCACTGAGCTATAAAATAAATATGTCAACTCAAGTTAACATATTTATTTTACAGCTCGATGTGGTCTTGGTGATCATGAATTCAGTTGTAAAATAAATACTTATGAATTCACCAGATTAACAATTTTCTGCAGCATTGCTGTATTGTCTTATTTGCAGCAGCGGTTCATTTTATAGTTAAATCTTTTGATCTCCATCATCTGTTCCTCTAAAAATGTCTCTGATTGGAGTAGGCAGTGCTCAAGAAGAAAGCCTGAGTTAACAAAGAAAGTTGATAACCACCGTTGTGATGCCCGTTGTCTCTGGGGTTTTAGGTTTTGTCAAGCCAGCTAACACAAAGAAAGCCTGGCTATTTTGACCTTGCTTCATAGTATAACCCTCAGGTAGCTCAAAAACAAAAACAAACAAAAAAAATCCACAAACCTTGTTACAGGAACAGTTTTCTTTCTAATGAACTACACCTACCAACACTGTCACTGTGCAGAATTAAGCTTGCATCTATCTGTGACGAGAGGCTTGCGTTTGTGACAGTATGACAGGATGTAAATATTAACATGGTGTCCTCCTCTACTGAGCTTTAGTGTTGGCTAACTCAGTGCTAGGTGATCCCACAGTATTGATTAGCTATTACTAAGGATATTATTGTTAATGATGGTGTTCACAGCAATCAGCATAAAGAAATTATGCCAATGTGCTTTGGAAATAAATCCATCATTGTATACTGGTAGGCAGTGAGTGCTATCTGTTTACTGGGCAACTCGCACCAAAACAGTTGTACTGGCAAGAGAAAAAACATGCATATTTGATTTGGAGATGAGCAGTGCCTTCAAGAAGAAACATGTAGTTTACTCTCTTATTTCAATGAAATTTATTTCCATTTATTTTAACCATACATATAGAAAATATTTCACATTTCTCTTTAAATTATAGATGACTGCTAGCCTAAATATTATCTAATGTCTTTCATACCCATGCTGTCGTCGCTGTCGTTGGGGGGCGTTTTGTGTTGAACCCACTCAGAAGGAACTCCAAAGCCAATGGCTGTTCCAGCAGCTATCCTCAGTCGGTAGCTCTGGTTGGGCTGCAGCCCTCTCAGTGTAAACTGTGTCTCATTTCCCCTGACCTCCACAGAAAACACAGAGTCCACTGTGGGAACACACAATACACACATATGTTTATAATTTTATAGAGCCAGACCAATATAGGATTTTTAAGACCGACACTGGTATTTTGTGATTTAAAAATCTGATATATCGGACGATATTTTTTTTTCTTTCAGACACGTGAAACATAAACAGATTTCCCTAACATTTGTTATGTGTAGTGCTTTATGAGCCTTAACTAAGATAATATGACAACGCAGTTTAAAAATAATCTTGTTTTATTGTTACAACAAGTCCTGCATTACTCATTTAAGGTCTGCCTGACTCTGCTTGGATCAGCTGGTTGTTGTTTTTGTGGCGTTCCAAACACGTGTTGCCAGCAGGGAAGTTCCAGAGTGCCGTCTGGTGGACAAATATAAAATATAATTATTTTCTTATTTTCCCCTTGTTACAGCCCCACACTTCCTTACTTATTATATTCTTCCATGAGCAGGCTGTTGCCCCAGTAAAATGTTTATCTGAGCAGCTCCCCCATGTTCTCAAAGTGATGTATGTTGTGCTCAAGCCTTTCTAAAAATGTTTTACATTACTCCTATTAAGGACTTACAACTGTGGCATTGAATGATTTTGATAATTAGATGGACTGTTCTGCATTTGATGACTTACGCAATGAAATAATTAACATTAATATCATACATTCTTAATTCTTAGTTGCATAAATACTCTCCAACCCCATTATTAATTATTTGCAAACTCTAACAAATAATGAGAAATGTTCTGACTGCTGTGTACAATTAACAAAATGTGAAGGTTTTCGCATATTCCTTTGACAACTTCAAGTGTCATTTGAGAATTGAGTCAGTGTAACTGAAAGAAACTTTAATGTATAAATTATATTACTTCTTATTACTTGAAAGAAAGAATTTATTAGATAAAAGGTCACGAGCGAGGCAAACAGTAACAAAATAAAGCAACACAAATGTAACATCAACCAAAGTGCTACTGTGCAACAAATGTGATGAGTAGATTACCAATAATTCTCCTTTTCTCTGTGAAGCTTATGTCAGGACACTAATACCTCACAAATTAGTGTCAGTCTGTCACAAAAATGTTTTTTGAGGGTTGCTGTTCCTGGGATCCATCTGGGATTACTTACCCTGATCTAGAGTGCTGTACTCAATGCGGTAGTGAGTAACAACTCCACGGCTCTGCTCTGAGGACAGTGGATGCCACTTCACTCTGATGTCTGTGCGGGAAGTGCTGGCTATATACAGCTGAGGAGGTGCACTCGGCACTTCAAGAAGGAGTAAAAGAACAGAGTGAGTTGTCTGATGCATATTTGAGACCTATTCTATAGATCTGCACATTTCCTGGGCAGCAAAAAAACATAATGTGTCTAATATAGTTTGTCAAACTTCAAGCATCACCAAATCTGTGTTTCCTTATGGAATTAGCCAGATGTGCTACATTTTTGTGGTAATTCTAAAAAAAAAAAAAGCTGAAAATTTGAATAGGATTTTAAAAAACAATCGAAAGCAAAATGCTTCGGTGAGTTTCCACTCAGATACTACTACTACGTTTTAAATGATGCTACTAATAGTGATGCCTCATGAGCTCTTAAATGTCCTGAGGAGCTGTAAGGCTAGCAAGCTTATAATATTTGTTCTCTGAGTCATTGAAGCATCTCAGGCTGCTCTTACGTTAACCTTTGTGGTCCTATTTTATCTGTATATTATTATGATTACTCACCATCCTCCAGCATCTCTACAGTGGCAGGGAGGGATGGGCTGCTGGCACCCATGGGAGAGTAAGCCACCACAAAGAATGTGTAGGCAGTATGGGGCAGAAGCTCTCTGAAGAGATACTCAGTGGTGTCATTGTTCATCGCAAATTCATACTCCCCGTTATCAGAGCCTGTTCAAATCAAATGCTTTTTTTTTTAGAATATGTAGACATGCTTACCATATGGCCTCACACACACAGACTTATGAAAGAGACAAACCTGTAGTGCCGTGGCAGTGCACAGAGTAGCCAATGATTTGATCTGAGTTGTACTCAGGTTTCTCCCAAGTGAGTAAAGCAGTTGTGCTGGAGTATGGTATAGCAGAAAGGTGGCGAGGAGG
>VVAS01001148.1:4591-18296 GCA_015103295.1 Ptychochromis oligacanthus
CTGACCTGACCTGAAGTCAGCTTTGTGCACACGTGTTGAATCATTACAATAAATGACAAAACACGAATATCAATAAATCCAGATTGGTGAATTGGTACTTATAGAAGTGATACGTCCATTCAAACCTGCTCACTGACATACGGAGTAAACTTTGAATTATACAGAGCCTCCACAGGTGCATGAGCTGTCCACGCCAGATCGTTTAGATATCAGGAGATCATGTTATGGTGCTCGCTGGATAGTTGTTGGCGAGTCCCAGATCATGCGCTGAATAGTAACTGGTGAGTGCAGGGTAGTGCACCGAGCTGTGTCTGTTTAGGGTCGGATAATCTGCCTAACAGTTTATGGTGAGAGCCAGATAGCCCCCTAAATTCCTACTGGGGAGCGCAGGAGAGTTTTTTGATGCACATTAGAAAGTTTCTGGTTTGTCTCGGACAGTTTCCGGATAGTGCGCCAAGTAGTTTTAGGTAAGTGCCATATAGTTTCCAGGTAGAGCTGGATAGTTTTAAATGAGTGATTTAAAGTTACTGAGGAGCACCAGGTAATGCACCAAATAACTTCGACGGGTACCAGATAGCTTCTGATGGACGCCGGACAGCATGCCGGTACCCACCAGAAGCTATCTGCACAGCTATCTGGTTTCTGGTGACTGCCGAACAGTTTCTGGTGAGTGCCAGATAGTTTAGCAAATGTTTTCTGGTGAGCTCTGGATAGTTTCTGTTGGCCGCCAGAAAATGCACCAGATAGGTTTTGATGAGCGCTGGACAGTGCTGGATCTGGTGTGCTGAACTGACACTAGTCAGTTCAAGACAGTTTTATGGTGTGGACTGGCAAGTTTCTGGTTAGTCTTGGATAGTTTCTTGTAATCATGCTCCCATCAAGGCTCCAAAGACTTTAAAATAAAACTATTAAACTATAAACTCCCAGGGCCAGGCAGTATGCCTCATATATTCCCACCATGACAATACTTTATGGTAACACCATACGGCAAATGTGTCCAAAATCACATCAAGTGAACTGATGTTCCAAATTTTTCATTTAGTTTGGTGTCGGTTTCTTTTATAATTACAGACATGTAATCCGTACAATAATCCTTTTATTGAACTGAATTTTGCTGACGCTGAATAACTGACCAGCCCCTCTCTTTAAGGGGGTTTGTACCATAAACAGTCTGACCTCTACCAATCGGACGACCTCATGAAGAACTCGGTGAGAGTCTAAATTCTCCTGGAGGACACATGTGGCTGATAAATCCGAACAGGCTGAAGTAAAAAACTATCTGGGGAAGAAATAGTTAAAGTATAAATGTACCTCAGAGGAGGAAGAGCGCGGCTTCTTTCTGCAGATTCAATATGTACAATCAAACCGTGCAGGCTGAAGGAAAGTGAGCGCACATCAGCTGCTCTCTGTCAATATTCACATATAGATACACTATTAACAAGAAGACCACCTTTCCACTACTGGGAGCCAGTTTGAAAAACCAGCCTCGTCTTCAGGGACAAAACCTTTGACCGTCTGGAAAACCCAGAAGGATTCAGTCTCAGCCGTGACTGAAAGTTTTCATTAAAACACAAAAGTCTTTGATAACTGAAACCTTGTTCAGAGGCAGAATTTCACCAAAATCTACCCCGCCTTCATGTGGTTTTGGGGTTGGGAATGATAGCCTTGGTTCACTGATTCCATGAAGTCAGTCCAGGTGTTCATTCACTGATCCACCAGTCATGAACACTCATGACTTCTTCTTGCCTAAATAAACCTCATCATTTCTATGTCTTCCTTACAGAAAGATCACTAAGTTTACAAATGTAACTTCAGGAAAAAAAAGTAAAAGTTATGCTGAAGTTTCTCGGTTTGCTTCAGATCCCGTCGACTGAAGTGGAACCAAAATGTTCCTGAAGTGCCTCGAGAGACCGTTTGGATCAACAGTCTGCGTTTAAATCTTGATTACAACTCAAGACCTCATTTGAACTATCAGAATAATTAACCAGAGAGAATCTGGAACTTTATAAATGGCATCGCCTGATTGGTCCGATCGGACAGGAGCCCCGAGGTTTCATCGATCCAAAGAAGAAGAAAAATGACCCGAGATCCATTTCAGGCTCCGACCGATGTCTTCAACAGGTTTGACTCTTTATGGAGAAACGAAGCAAAAGAACAAGATGTCCTCTGGCTTTTGTGCTTCCTTATTTAGTCTCCATTACACCATATTCGTCCTCCAATTGGTTTGTTTGATGCTCACGTATGGATTACCCATAATCCCCTTCACTCTAAGTCACATCTTTTCACATTTCCAGCCTGATGACACAACCAGCGTGTCTTCAAAAACGTTCCCAACTTCACTTCATGATCTCACGATGATGCTGATGATGAATCCCTCTAGACCATTTAATTTGGGTGTGGCCTACACGTGGGGCGGAGCCACAAAATGACATGTGATCCAACGAGCCAATGAGAACAGCTGGAAATCTACACCTTTCAAGCTCAATAAAAACAAACTATCGAGACCCTCTCAGAGAGCAGGAAACTGGCTGAACTGGAAGTGAAGAAACATCATCTTTCCCCCGCAGGAAGAGGTGGGGCTTACAGGGATGCTGGCAGATGTCTGGAGCAGATTTAAGGTGGTGAGGGTCAAAGTTCCTCCACCTGCTGATGGTTAGTCTGCACCCACAGTGACGGGATCAGGACTCTATGTGTGGTGGGCTTTAGTGTCCAGGGTGCTGGTGGGAGGTGAAGGGGGTGAAGGAGGGTGGGGGAGAGAGGGACAGGGGGCGGGGCTGAGGACTGACTCCTCCCACAGGAGGAGAGTCTGCCGCTGACTGAGAGACGCTGAAGAGGAGAGGCGGGAAAATGAGATGAGTCTTCATGTTTTATTTTTAATTTTTTAAAACGACGTCTCTCAGGTGATCCTCACCTGACTGTGTAGCTGCTGCGCTGGGCGGGGTCTGTTACTCCGGCAACAAAAAGCTTCTTTGGGGGTCCGTCTGACTCCACCCCTCCTGAGAGACCAAGTTTCACAAATTTATACACTTTATTATGGTAATATATAAGAAAAATAAATGCTGATTAATAATAAAATGCTGTTTTTTTTTTTTAATTAAAAACTACAACTTCCCAAAGCCTTGAATTTACCTTTCCGCTTCAGCGGAGTCAACACCGGCCACCTCACAGTGGCGCTGACCGCAGGTCTGCTGGGCAATCGACACATTCGTCAGCAAACTGATGCAATAAATACAGAACAAATCTGTTTTTGACGTTACACAAACCTGAACCTCCGGGTAGGGCTCGGAGACGAGTTCGGCGTGACGCCGCTGTCCTGCGACGGAAACCACTGAAGAAGAAAAGGATTCAATCTAAGTGATCTGAACTTAATTCACTATGAAACCTGCTAATCTGGATTTAGTTTTAAGAATCCAAATCAAACTAAATCCAGAAGGTTTGGAGTGAATCTAGATCAGGATTCAGTCTAAACCTTCTGATCTACATATGTGTTCTGTATCTGGATTCAGACCATCCATTACAGTAAAGATAACCATAATTTTTGGTTCTCATGAATGTGAATGGCTCCTCACGTAGCTCCCGCTCTTATTGGTCTAAGAACTACAGTACCCATGAGCCTCAGCGGGCTAGAAAAGATTGAAACGTCCCAAATGACAGGAAATGCTGCTATAAACCATCAAAATAAGAGTGAAAATGGTGAAAGCTAGTGTGGAGATGCTCACCACTGATGTATGGTCGTGCCACTGGCTGACTGGAGGAACTGGGATCAGACTGGAAGGACTGGGAGTGGGAGAGAGTGAGAGAAGAAGGGTTAATAACGGCTCGTTTAAACCTCAAGGAGCCAGAGGAGAGTTTTTGGTTTACCTGACTCTCTGCAGACTCCCTCTGAGCGTCATCTCCATGTTCTCCTCCTGATGTGAAGCAGAAACATCGACTTTACAAACATTTTTAGACACTAAAGCGCCACGTTTGGATTAGAAAAAGAAGATGTAACTCAAGTATGCTGAAGACAATGCAGAGCAAATAAAGAAAGAAAGTGCTGTGTTGGCGGGAAAAGGAGAAATCTGATGGAGCAGGAATTCTGTCCATCCTCACCTGCCTCTTGTGGTCGAGTCTGTCTCCAGTCAGAGAGAAAGGAGACAGAGGGACGAGCTGAAAGAGGACACAAGAGAGGTAAGGTTTGGAAAATGTGTAAAATAGAAGCTAAAAGAGGCTAAAATGCACAAAACCTACAAAACAGTATGCAAAGGGTTTATGTAGAGCTGATATGAAAGCAGCGTCGTCTAAAGCTGCAACATTTTAGGACGAGTTTCTGGTTGTTTCTCCAACAGGGAAACGGGGATTTCCAGACTAAAGACACCACCTGTGGCAGGTAGGAGCACTCGAACTGAGTAACAGAGCAGAGAGTGTGTTTGTAAGCTGTGCTGCCATCTTGTGTTTGGAGGCTGTAACTGAACTTCTGCCATCAGGCTTTGGATCGACGTGTCTGAGGAGATGAAGGTCAGGAAATCTGTGACTTCCTTCAAGTCAAAAGACATTTTTATCTTATTGTTCTCTCATCTCTCATTGTTTTGTAAGTGTCGGTATATAATTATTTTATTTCTCTTATAATTTGTGTGTTTGATTTTATCCTGTTTTGCTTCTGGCCCTGATGTCCGGCTGTCTGTCTGAATTTAAAAACGTTCTACAGAAATAAAGGTTTTATTAACACTAATAAGGTCTTCTTGGACTCTGCCTGGATTTTTCCAGCTCTGTTTGATCTCCACTGTGCATCATTTAACTTAAAAAAAAGCTGAAATGCTCATCAGTCAGAGGCTAATCTCTATTTGTAGTCCATTTGTTCAGTCAGGTTTGAGCAGACTTTGGAGAATCCACTTGTCAGAATCTAATCTTAAAGCCATCGGCTGTTCTCAGACATAATTTAGCTTCTTAATGTCTTTTTGAATGTGAATATTTTGCATTAAATGCTTACAGTGCTTTTGTTCTGTATTTGATTGGCAGATTAAAACTGAATGTGGCGTATATTTCTTCATCTCTCCTCAGTTTCTCCTTTGCTTTCTCTGCTCAGATCGTGCATCAGCACTTAAATATTTTCTGACTTGTTAAACACGAGGTACTGCCGTGGTGGGTATTAGTCAGATCAGAAGCTGGCTGCAGCAGGGATACGGCCAGTGAAGTGATTTTTGTCCCTTTTGCTGTGCCACAGACTTCAGCCTTTCCACCAAAGGTTAGGCAGGAGAGTGGCCAGTTGATTCCAGTTTCAGCCCTCGATAAAAACTCAAACATGCAGTTTAGATCCTTCTTTCCACACGGATGCACCTGACAGATTTGTTTCCTGTGCAGCTTTCCTCGTCATCTTTCCCTCTGGTTTCAGTTTTGGTCTCAACAGATGTAACAGCTGGATGCCTGCTATAGCCAGGCTATAACCTGCTAACGTGCACAAATCACACCAGAATCCAATTTAAGAGCCTTCAGATGAGAGGATCAGGTCCCAGTTTTACCGTTTCAGCTCCAACACTGTGAAACAAGCTTCCTCTCAACTCTTAAAACCGTACCACGTACACTGGCCTTCATCTCCTGTCTTTTCACGTTTTTATGCCGTGTAAATTACCTTCTAACTCTGCTTTAAGAAAGCTGCTACGAAAATAAATGTGTTAAACACTTCAAAATGGGGCCGAAATATTAAATTTAATCAGACTGTTACCCGAGTTTTAGAGGTCAAAGGACATCTACGACACATACTCTAAAAAACAAAGATTTCAGGCACAGCAAACGTGGCTGACACACTGACTGACGTCATCTCTCCGGCCCAAACTCCCCCGGGTAAGGACGATAAAAACTGAACCGAAGAAGGCCGGATCCTGACGGTGTTGTACAACAGAGGTCCACTCAGACCGTCTCTAACGACCATCACTGAACAGAGGTGCTGAACTACGACACCAGCTGTCAGCCACCTGTGACGCAGTCCTGAGATCCCTCCATGGCGATACACCTTAACGACTCACACGATGACAGGCTGACTCTCAGGACCACCTCCAAGGTCACAACCCCACTAGGGATTAAATACCTGGGACTCCATCAGCTGAGAGCTGAAGACGTCCAGACGCTTTAGACCACCATGACCTTCACAGACACGTGGGTCAGGTTATTCCCAGAGAACACTGTGGCGCTGAATAACTGTCGGCTGAGCGTCTTTTCTCGACGTCTAGTCTCGGTTGAAAAATATTCACAAAACAAAAGTCATGTTACGTTGGAGACGTGACCTCACCGCCTGCTGGACTTTCCAGCAAAAGAAAGCTTGTGTTCAGGAACTCTTTTATATCATCTTTTTATCGAATAGAACAAACAAAACAAAATATTCTCAGCTGAGAGAAAACAAAGCCAAGATAAAACATACACGAGGCTACACGCCAACTGCTCACATCACAGGTTTATAATGACGACGTCAGGGGGCGGAGAGGCCCACACGTTACATTTACCGTGAAACAAATGAGACAGATGCACGGAAACAGCTTAACAGTGCCGTTTATGTTAACAAACCAGAAATCCGTAACATACAGCTCATCCGGCAGAATTCACAGGTTACTGTAACATGTGAAGTTTCACTGAGTTTTATTGTCTTTCGTTGGCTGCATTGTACAAATGAATGAAAGTTAAAATCCACTGAGAAGTCAGGGAGACGTGCAAACAGTCGTATCAGACGGACGGACGCCGGACGGACGCCGGACGGACGCCGGACGCCTCGTCCTTCAGCCGGATGAGCAAAGAACAGCCTGCGGTGACAGCGCCTGGGTACGGGGACGCTGTGCGGCCGTCTATTTTAAAAAGCATTTAGTGACGAAATTAACTGACAGTCAAATGTATCTGGATTAGAAAAACAAAGGCACGTGCATTTAATTCCTTCATAATCTGACAGAGTTCTCACTTTGTCTGTCTGACCTCCATCACACATGGAAACATCTACGGTTCAGTTTGTGTGGTCATACCAATAATAACATCTTGTGTTAATATTACATCTGCTGCTGACTGTCTTAGGCACTTTACTGCAACCATTTGCACTACTGTCCATGGTACATCTCACAAGCTGCTCTATTTATTTATTTATTTGTATGTGCACTACTGCCACTATTTGTATATAGGTTGATTTCTATTCCCTGGAGTGTCTATTTATCATTTTAAATTCTTGTTTTTATACTAAGGTGAGAGAGAAACAGTATTTCGATTCCCCTGTATGTCCTGTACATATAGCGAATTGACAATAAAGATCTTTTGAATCTTTGAATCTTTGAACATCGCTGATTCAGCCATGTTTGCTGGGACTGTAATAAAGAAATTAAAAACACGTCTTTGATTTTTTTAACACAACATTAACTGACCATGAACTCTGCTGTGACCATGCCACTCTTTTAAGGCTCTTACGTTTTTCTCAGCTTTCTTACTCTTCTGTTAATCGAGGATGTTTCGCTTGCTTCGTTTTATTTTAATCAATAAAAAGATTAAATAAAACAATTCTTATACACAAACTTCCTGTTGTCCAACAGGTCCAACGGGTGCGTCCAGCAGGCAGCGAGGTCGGAGCTGCAACATTCATTTTGGAACCATTTTTCAACAAAGACTAGACGCTGAGATGTTTGCTGGGGTGCTAACTCGATGCAGCTTTGACGCAGAGCTGGAAGAAGCCGATTCTGAACGTTACCCTGCAAATAAAGTTTCCTCAGAGCAGATTTCAGCTGTTACCGACCTGTGAGGGGCAGCTGGGGTTGATGGAGACGCTGCTGCGTCTGTACCGAGCCGAGGACAAGGGGCTGAAGACCGTCATCCCGTCACTGAGAGAGACAAACAACGCGATCAGTAACTCCTCATGTACGTCACACACAGCCTCTGGTAATGGCTACAACTGAAGAAGAGTCCTGGACCTTTAAATGGATAAATAACTTTATTTATCTGCATCTGAAATAAACATTTTTAGGAAGAAAAACTGAGTGTCTGAGTGATTAAATAAACATTTCACTCCCATATATTCAAGGTTAAAGCTGTTTTTCTTCTCGTGGTCCTTTTATTGGTTTTTAATGTATTAATAACAAAAAGTGGGTAAAATAAGACAACTGGATTAAATCCAAACAGAAGCAGAACTTTTTTTATTTGAATTTTTTTTTTTTAAGCTGGAATAAGAAACTTGTTTGAATTAAGTGTAGACACCAGGAGGGTGACACTCATTAATATCAATGAGGATACGCTAAAGATCAGGATGTAATCTCTTTTGGTCCATCAGCTGGATAAATAACTGGCAGAAGAAAAAAATAAATACATTCAGGGCAACTCTAATGCTGCTACTTTAAAGCTATAGTTTTACTAATAAAAGCAACAGATTGCCAGATATATAAACAGTACTGTGTTGGTTCTATACTTGCTATTTCTCTTTGTATCTTTATGCTTATCATGTAGGACTACAGGGGGAAAACAGGATAAACAAGTAAAATAAACATTACATTTTTAATAAATCATACTTGGCATAAAGCCGAATTATAGACTGGAACTGTTGCATTAAGACAATATGTTTTATCTTTTAAAAATGCTACCTGGAAGCTTTCTGTAATCGATAACGTTATATTTAACCTTTTTTGAATGGGATTCATTGTTGGCTGTAGTACCACTCACCTGACACTGGTGATCATGGGGGCGCTGTTCGACCTGCGAAGTGCCCCGCCTCCTGCTCCGCCAGCTGCGCCTGCGCATTGGTCCACTTCCATCCGTTCCATACCTTTGGTCCGCAGGCCCGGCGGCGGCTGCGCCAACTGCCGGACTTCGACCTCTCGATGGCGGCGTCGGGCTCTACTCAAGCCCGGTGGAAGCCCGACCCGCAGGCCTCACTAGCAGCAAACCCAGAGCCGCCGAGTCAGCGCGATGAACGCCGAAGCCTGCTTCTCTTTACCGCATCTCCTTACGAAAACCTCCTTATCCGTGTGTGACTGCGGACCAGAGCGACATTTATTACCCACAGCTACGCTTCACTTGCAGCTAATGTAAATTTTACGACTGCGTAAAACCGAGCAAAACACAGAGAAACACCCGGGATAAAGTGCTTGAAATGCACACAGCCGAGCCTCCTCCGGCGGGCCCGGCTCCGCGGGGAAACTTTTAATGCGCGCAGCTGACGCGACTTTTAGGATTAGCTGCGGAGCTAACTGGCAGTAAAAACATCCAGAGATCAGAAAACCGCTAAGCAGCCGCGCGAAACGGTCCAAGCCGGGCTGCTCCGCCTGTCCCCGGGAAGAGGCGGTCACACGGGCTCCGAACCCACCGAGCCGACCTCCGGAGAACCGAGAAAAGTCCGAAAATTAACAGTTTGAAAGATTTTTACAACATAGTCCTTCAGCCATATAGAGGCAGTTCACCAACTGTGGAAACAGCGCCGCCGGCTGGCCACGGGGAGAACTGCGGCATGCAGGACAAACAGCTTAAAAACAATTCATTAAAAAACAACTTGAATTTCTCTTTAATTTTCCTCCAAAACTCAAACATTTCTACACATATTCTCACATTTGTAGCTGAAATAAATAAATATTTAATACATCTGTATAAAAATGACAAAACAATTATCAAATAGTTTTCTTTTAGTGATCATTAGTTGAGCATTTTTAATTCTTTAATACAGAATACACTGATTTAATTTATTGTATTTTTTTTTAATTATTCTTATATACAGCAGGACATATGGTAGAATAACAACTGTAGTTTATATCACTGACTGTGATGTTTAAATGAAGCACTTTTATCAGTTTTGATCTGTATTTTTGCCTTTATTCACTGTTATTTATTCACAAAATAAAGAAAATCACCTTTTAACTCCCATAAATGGATAATGAAGGTTCAGCTACACAAGGACCAGTTACAGTCATAAAACACGGTGAATATTTATTATTAAATGCTTAAAGTGTTTAACCAGCTGAGATTGTTTTCACAGGAAGTGCCCTCATAATTAACCTCAGCATCAGTAACATCACGCTCATGTGCTGCAGCCACACTGGAGGGAAACCACAGCGGATCCCACGGGGAATGTTAGGCGAGCTCTGCGGTGCAGTTAGGTTGCAGGAATGTTGTCGGGATGTTGCAGGAATGTTGTGGTGTTTCCTTTGTTGTTGTGAATTCTCCATCTGCTTTGAGTCGTCATCTCCAAAAAATGGTGAAACGGGACACCGGCAGAGTTTAACCCCTTCACTGCCTCCACACAGAGACGTTTCCCAGACCGGAGGCCGAGCCGAACCGGACCTGGACCTGGACCTGGACCAGAGTCAGGCACAAACACTAAACATGAATCTTTTTTTTTGTAGCTTTTGTTTCCCTTTTAACCTTTTTTCTGGCCCTTTGGTCCTCTGACAGCTGCGAATATTAAAATATTACAATTTTACACACAAAAGCACACAAACTTCTAAAATAAGTTGCTCTGTACAAATGCAACTATCCAAAGTTTATAAGAGCATTTCAGTTAAACCTCAGCTTCAGCTCTGGTGATGACTCAGTAACTAATCAACGTCCATTTATTTGCATTATCAACTTTATAACTTTTACACTGTAGTTTTCAGTTTTCAGTGCAGGAACTTTTCTTTTGTAATTGTCTATTTTACAGCAACCCTTAAACACTACAGCAACACCTGCAACTAAACATGGCCTCCTCTGACACTACAGCAACACCTTCAGTTAACCAACTGCTGCATCTATGTGTGGCAACTCCTGCACTGAAACCAAATACTCTAACAACACCAACAACTAGAGAAGAAAACCATTAACACTACAGTAACCGCTGCAGACTACACATGGCAACTGCTGCAACTTACACAAACATTGTAACTACACTGCAACACCTGCAGCTAAGCATGGCAAATTATCCAACTAAACCAACCTGTGCAGGAGCTGCAACTGGACATGGCAACTACTGACACTACAGCATCACTTGTAAGTAAGCATGCATAGCAACTAACAGCACAACTAAACCCAACACTGCAACACCTGCAACTAGACTAGACAACTCATACAACTAAACCAACCACTGAAACTACAGCAATGTCTGCAGCTAAGACAACTTTCTGGTACACCAACTAATAAACATGCCAAGTTCTGCAACTAAAACCAATCACTGCAACTAACAACACCAACTGTTAAACCGAAAGGCAACTTCTGCAGCTAAAACAACCTCTGCATCTACAGCAAGAACGTCCGTCAAGACAACTTATGCAACTCACACCACCAACTGGTAAAAGAAACAAAAAAGTCACACCGAAACTACAGCAATGCCTGCAACTAGACAAGGCAACCACTGACACTACAGTGTACACCTGCAGTTAAACACAGCAACTTCTGCAGCTAAACCAACCGCATCTACAACAACACCTGCAACTAAATATGGCAACTTCTGTAACTCCAAAACACTGCAACTAAAGCAACCTATCGAAGTAAACTACTGGCTGCGGCACCTTACAGTCCAAACCCTGGGCTCGCTGAGCCCTGAAACCGAGTATAACTACAGTTTGAAGTACTCTGAGTATCGTTGCGTTACCGTTACCGTTGCAGCAGCCTGCTGCTGTCGGTCCTTTAACGATCAAACCTCCGGCGCTCCGCCGAAGCCAAGAGGTTAAATCTGGAAGAGCGGAAGGGGAGGAAGGAGGAGGAGGGACGGGCAGATCCTGCCTTCCTTCAGACGGAGTTAAAATAGTTTCAGGAAACTTTGATCAACTTTTCTCCGATGTTTCCGTAAAAACTGCGAAGCTTCGCGCCGCGGCCAGCCCACACAGAGGAGCCGGCGGGCCGGAGGGGAGCCGCGGGGCGACGCACGGCGACATGTCGGAGAGATCCGGGGCCGTCTGGACGTGACTGGTAGGTGGGTAAAAATCCTCCGAGGTGTCCCCGCTGCTGGTAAACAACATGCGGGCAGAGCAGGGCGACAAGAGCCTGCACACCTCAGAGCCACAGCCCCGGGGAGAGGCTTTAAAGAGCTTCAGTCCAGGTTTAGGTTTAAGAACATGTCCAACTTTATCAGTCAACTTTGTCTACAATCAGACAGATGGAGAGAGACCATCTGAAACCAGGACATTTTCTTCAAAAATACTGAAATCACTAGATTGCTGATACAGTTGCTTAATAATTGATCCCTGTCGATTTTTATTTGGGGTATATGTGCAGCTTTACATGAGTATTGATTGGTTATTAATGATATTAATAACTGCAGATTGTACTGCAGCAGCTTTGCATGATTCACACTTTAAAATAATCCTTCTTTATCTTAATCTGGGCTTTCAGTTCATCATCTGTATGAAATAAGCTGTTTTAGCCCCTCCCTTTTTAAGCCAGCTGTCTTCTGATTGCCTGCCCCTCGTAAACGATTGCTAGAACAGCAGGTGGGTGGGGCTTCTGTGCCTGAGACGACCATATTAGGGACATCATACAGATGCAGGAGGAGAAAAAAGCGTGAAGCCTGAGTGTTTCTGTAACATATTACTGACTGACCTCGTGCTGTGGATGCATCATCTCAGATCGTCTCTCAGCTGGAGTTTCAGCGTCTTCTTCCTGTCATGTGATGGCGTTTGGCTCCGCCCATCAGGGACCCTCAGCGTGAACTTTTACATCAAAACAAATGATCAGTCTACTTTTACACCATTAAAAGTGACAGTAACAGCTGTTTTTTTGTTTACAGTGATTGTTTACAGATTTTATTGTTTACTTTTTGTTGATCTTGTGTTTGTTTCATTCGAGGAGGATGGAGGGAGAGAAAGGGACGTCTGAGGAGAAGGAGGAGGAAGAGGAGGGCGAGGAGAAGGAGCTTCATCACGATCACCTCACAGCAGCGTCCTCTGTGGACTACCAGGACCTTCCCATCATGCACTGGGAGGAGCTGAGCCAGCGGATAGCAGAGCTGGAGAAACAGGAGCAGGAGCGGAGGGAAAGGTCAAAGGTCAGCTGTGGATAATGTTCAGGGTTTGAGGCTCCTTGTAGCTGTCAGTGGGTAGTTTTGTCAGCAAAAGACTTCATTTCCCATGATGCTCGTCAGTGTCAGCTGTGAAGTGAAAGCAGAGTTTTTGTGAGCTCTGTTTACTCAAAAAGAAAGGCATCAGTCAGACACCTTCAAGCAGCCTTTGATCACTTAGTTTTTGGATGGTTTTCATGAGTTTGTCTGACGTTAAAATCAGTTTTTTAACAGATGAAAAAAAAGTTTACACAAAAACATACTGAGCTTTGGTACGAGTGAGGTTATCAGTCCAGTACAGGCTGCACTGTGCTGGGAAAGAAGGAAAAATGAAGCACCAACACCTGCAGTTCCTCTAACGTCCACCAGAGGCTCCAGCAGTCCCACAGACTGCCATTTTAAAATGTCCAGCGATTATCTGACCAATCATACGGCTGCTGTGCGGTTAACAGAGCGTCCAGGAAGTCTGAGCTGATTTGGTTTTAATTTTGTGGTAGTGAGACCTGCTATGATGTATGGTTTGGAGACAGTGGCACTAACAAAAAGACAGGAGGCCGAGCTGGAGGTGGCAGAGCTGAAGATGTTAAGATTTTCATTGGGAGTGACCAGAATGGACAAGATTAGAAATGAGTACATCAGAGGGACAGCTCATGTTGAGCGGTTTGGAGACAAAGTTAGAGAGACAAGGCTGAGATGGTTTGGACATGTGCAGAGGAGGGATAGTGGATATATTGGACAGAGGATGTTGAA
>VVAS01001170.1:0-14148 GCA_015103295.1 Ptychochromis oligacanthus
CCAACATGTTGCAGTCTGAGTCAGTCTGCACTGATGAGCGAAACCTGCCTGTGACGCATCTCTGTAATGGATTTGACTCAACTGGTTGCCAACTAGTTGTATATTCATATATAAAAGGAAGATTGCTGAGTGCCTATGTCATTTTGCAGTTGAATCACCATCCTGCAGAAAGTACATCACTATTTGTGGAGGAATTTCTGAATTTCTGTTTTAAATCTGTGAGGTTCTGGCTGCACTCTGAATGTAAGTAGTTCATGTAAATTTCTGTTTCATGTGAATTTCTGTCAAACAATTGATCTGACTGACTTTCTGTTAGATTGGTACAAACTTTTCCTATATTACAGTAGACATGATCTTTTTGCAACTGTAATGATGTAATAAATAAATAAAAAAATACAAAACCAAACATACAAAAAACTGCATAATAAAAATAATTATCTAGTCACTACAATTAACCATTTTAGGACTGGTTATTCTGAATAAAAACAAATGAAATACATGGGCAAAGAGGATATTGCTGATACCCCCAATATTAACACTGAGGGTTTTCCAAACACTCTAATCAACATTACTTTATTTAGCATTATGTTTCCTTAACACATGATTTACTGTTAAATAAAACCATGCATAAAACCATAATTTCTAAGAGAAGGGGTTGCTCAGCGATACGACTTGGTCACATTGTCAAGAGGTCAACATGAACAACATAAAGGCCACTCACCCAAATGTAGACAGACATAACTGTGAACATACATTATTTTTTTACAGCTTCACTCCATTAGGGCTCAGTCACACAGGCCTAGAGACCAGTCACTGACCCCCTGGCAACCTCTGGGGAAAATGTGCATTCCTGGATCCATTGGTGAGTGGTTGCTGGAGGAAGCTGGTTGTTGCTGGGTGAATTTGGTTGCAAAGAGATTGCTGCACAAAAAAATCTCCTTGTTACTGCTTGGATCGCCTGTAGTTTGCATAGAAGCTGCAAACACTCACTAACTAACCACCTGCTAGCAACCAAGGAAAGTACAAGGAAGTTTTTAGTGCAGCACCATATACCTCTTTGTGACCAATCTGAGGAATGCTCACTTTTCCCTAGCGACCAGTGGTTGGCAGGCAGTCACCAGCCGGTTTCTAGCCCTGTGTAATTGGGCCTTAATTACAGAAATAGCAGTGTTTCATGGTTATTTTGAGAATGCAAAACAACAAATTTTTTTAGAGTAGAATCAGAGTTGTGACGCTCGCTTTCAGGTAAATGACGACTGCTGTGTGCTGAAATATCCTTCATCGAAATAATAATAAATTGTAGGACTACATCAGTGGTACAGTCATCTTGTAGTAGTGTGTTTCCTAATGCTGGGATCTCTCTGACATTTCCATGAACCTAGGTCCTGATGTTCTTCAGATGAACAGAGGAGAGAACAAGAGAAAGGATGAAAGACCAGTTCTGAAAAGAAACAATGGAAATCTGCTGGGCAGATGTTTCTCTGTCTGTTTCCCCTATTTCCCAATACTCATGTTAAACTTGGGGGAAATCTCGCCAGTGTGTGAGCAGTATTTTCCCACACAGAGACAAGGATGCTCTGATGCATGTGAGCAACAAAGTGCTTCCAGCTTGTGTAATTTGACATCCATTTAACACATTTTGTGGCATCTGGTACACTATCACTATGTTTACGTGTAAATCTATCTTTCTTTTACATCATTGATGGTAAAGTCCTGTTCACAGGGATGACTTAGCATTGGTCAGTGTCTGCCCGAAACTGCCTGTGTGTTTCTAAGGTGGAAAATAACTCTCTTGTTGTAACTGTAACTGGTAACAAGCCCACTTCCCTTGACTGAGAACTAGAAAGGTACAAGAATGGGATTTACAAAGAGCAGGAGGAGTAGGAAAAGTGGAGTGGCATCAAGAAGAGGAGGAAATAAAGGTGGCACTGGGTATGATTAAAACAGTTTGGGTGAGACACAAAAGAGATTAAAGTGGGAGGTTGAGGTGAAATTAAGATGCATTACATGAAGGGGAAAGATATTAAGGTCGAAAAGAAACAAATACAAGGAAGAAAGTGAAGTAAGAACCAAGATGAAACGACAAGAAGTTCAGAAATTAAGAAACTGTTGATGAGAGAAAGGCAAAAATATTAAGGAAGAGGGGGAAATGATAGATGAGAGAGGGGAAATGAGGTGGTTTGAATTAGCATGGGGTAATAAAGGAATAATTTGAGTGGTATGAGAGAAGAATGGAACCAACTGTGATGCAGAGAAGAGGAAGAAGAATATAAAGTGGTAAGGAGAAAAGGTAAGTGGTGACTCACTTTTAATGTTTAACCGTGTCTTCTACCACTGGATGTTAGAAAGTATTTGCTTATAGATTTTTAGCTTACTCTTGGTATGCTCTTGGAGTTTACACTATACTTTGTCAGGGTAATTAGGGGGTAATTACATCTTGGCATCGCTGCAGGCAGAAACTGCAGATTTATTGGAGATAATTTCAGATTTATAGGGATGATTCTTTGTTTTTGCTGTTATTCCACACTTTATTCCACACTTTTCTGTGATTATAGTAAAATATTGATGTTTTTGTTTCCCCTGACCTTTTTGTTTTATCCCCAATGTGAATACCGTTTCAGGCATGTTTTGCACTGTCATGTATATTCATTTTAAGCTTCTTTTTTTTTGTCTGTCATTTTACAGCGTTAAATATAAGGGTTAAGATAAGGGTTGAACCACAGTTCAAGCTGAGAAATGGCATGAAAAGCAAAAAGTACACAGTGATGAAAAGTCAAAATGACTTGGCGTGTTTCTCATACACCATTTCATGGTACCAAGTTGGTTGTCCCAGGCCTTGGAAAGGTCTTAGAGGTCATTCTGGATAATTACAGCTGATCCATTGTTTAAGACCATGGTTATTCCTGACTTTTAAGGGTTTGGCATCATTCTGACACACAGCTGAAAGGTGGAAGGTTATATTAAAATGTTTTGGTTGCTGTTTAACACTTTATTCTAGCATTACCCCACTTTTGTCTACATTGTACCAGACTTTTTAGGCTTTTCCCCTATACTTCCTTGACTTTGGGTAGGTTGGTTAGATTTTATTTTGTTCCAGAATTTGTGTTATCTCTGTCTTTTTAGACTTTTACAAACTTAACATAATTTGAAATTATACCTTACTTGGGTTTAACCATCTTTCTCTTTCTAAATTTAGGGGTCTAATCTTGATAGTGTTCCTGAGGGGAGAGAAGGAAATTAAAATAATTTCAGAAGAAAAGAAAACTGTATCCAGACATAAGAAGATCTCAGCATGACTCTGAAAAAAATCTACAAACACCCTCCAGGGGGAAAAAATGTGTGATGCAGCTAATTGGACCAATTTGTGGTTCCTGCTTAGTTCCTGCAAAGTCCACACATTTACAAGCAAGGTTTCTAGATGGAGACTGGTAGGGTTGGCCTCTCTTACCTGCTGTTACCCCCTGGAGTCAGAGTTGGTCCTAGAGAAAAGTGCAACACTGTAATTATTCTGAAAGAAAGATACAGAGCACAGTCAGCAATTCAAAAACCTTTCTCTCTGTATCTAAGTTCACTAAGATATCGAGTTGGAAGGACAATCACTATTATTTTTGTTCTTGATTATTTTAGTTAGCTGCTTGGCTGTAGGGAAGGTAATGTCGGTTTGGAGTTTGCTCAATCTGACGTCAACTGAGATACAACATTTGGATGATTTAACAATGAAATAAGGTAAACATTCATCTTCCTCAGAGCATGAATCCCAGTGATTTTGGTCAACTTCTGTTTTGAGTAAAATATTGAAAAAGCTTGAAATTTTGCCTGAGCATGGATTTTAAGTTTATATTTCTATTTATAACTAAATGTCTGACAAATACTTGAATGCCCAAGTTTCTGCTGTCTCTTTAGTTTCAGGCTAATTAGCAAATATTAGCAGTGATTTCGTATGTCTTTTTGTGTTTGTCTTTTAATTCTTTGACTGATGTTGTGTCAGAGGAGAGCCTCAATGTTAGCATTTTGTCTGATGCCATGTGGTTTTCTTGGAGCCAAAAGTAGTTGGATGAGAGGGTAGAGTGTTATCCTCTAAACTTAGCAAGCAAGCTTAGCAAGGTCCTTCTATGGACTGCATCAGTGCATTGTACAGATAGACATCTGCTAATTAGTGCTAATTAACTTGCAAATAAAATATCTTATTATCATTGGAGTTTAAGGCTATATTAGCAGTATTTTGTTTCTTTCAAATAAATATCTGAGCTACAGTCTGTAAAAAACTTTTTTCTTCAGTGGCTGGGATCAAAAGTAAAAATCCAAATATGCTGATGGAAAGAGTCTGGATATTGTAAAATGTGCAATTGTAAAGATCATTATGGTCCGAACTGTGTGATTACACATCTATAAATTCCTCTGTATCCCATCCATCCAACCATTTCCCTCCACTTATCCATCCAGTTCAGGGTTGTGGTGGGGCTGGAGACTATCCCAGCTGTCATGGAGTGAGAGGCGGGGTGCACCCTGGACAGGTCGCCATCCATTGCAGGGCCAACACAGAGAGACAGACAATCATTCATGTTCACATTCACACCTATGGCCAATTTCGAATCACCAATTAACCTAACCTTTGGTCTTTGGACTGTACTCGGAGACAATCCACAAAGGGGAGAGCATGTGAACTGCACACAGAAGGGTCACAGATGGATTAGAACCTAGGAACTTCTTGTTGAGAGTGCTAACCATCGCACCGCCGTTCCGCCCCCTCTGTATCCCACAATGAATGAGATTCAAGCTACATATCTCTTCATCTCTGTCTGTACACAAAACACAAACACAATATTTCTGCCGCTGCTGCAGTAAAGTGTCCTTTCATCTGAAGGTTTACATGGTCCTTGACAGGTAGGGCGAGTTCCAGCCCTCAAGACCAATTCAAAGGAAAAGTACAAAACCAAAGCAGACATTTCGTGTTTGGTCAAACAAGTGAGACACAACAACCAGATGCCGACACCGTTTTCCCTTTTGTGTCTTTAACCAAACTTGCAGGAGGACAGACAGCGGTTTATTTCTCTCTGCCACATTGTTTATTTGGCTGCTTGTGGGACACTAAACAAGCGATCTGTCGCTGGAGACATTTTGTCCAATCACGTGCCAGCACGGCTAAACAAGCTCAGAACATGATCCTAGTGGCTCTGGCGCCGGTACGTGGTTTGCAAATATATATTGTTAATTTGAAGCCAGACAGGAAGTTTTGGGGAAAGACGTGTTGGAAAACTGAAATATACTTTGATTTGAGTCAAAGTTACAGCTGCCCTCTGTGTCTGTTCTCCTGCTTAATGACATTTAACTTAGTCTAAATAGTGACTTTGCAAGAGCCTCAGTAGCTTCTAATATTAGCAACTTCAGTTTTAAGGTTTATTCTTTTATTACAGTGATTACATTTCTGCTGGCTGCTTATGTTACAGGCCTGATTGCTTTGTTTGCTGTTGAATTCTGAGTGCTTTACCAGTACTGTAAAAGTGCTTATTTAATAGGACATCAAAAAAGTTCCAAGAAAGCATGCACATGAACAATAAGCCATATATTTTGGTCCACATGAACAATAAACCCCAATACATGACCGAACAGGATCTGTATAGAGGTTTCATAGAAGACTGGTGTCATTTGCATGCAGTTAATTCAAGGTAAACACAATGTGCTCTGGTGAAAGGTTGACTAAACTTGAGGACAGAAGCAGCTGTGGACGAGACTACTTCATTGGTGGTCCTGTTTTAACCAAATAACATTTTCTTTTATGTGCCAATTTAAAAAAAAAAAAAGAAAAAAAAAGAAATTGGCTGTAATATCCATTGGCTGTTTAATTAAAGTATTAACCTACTTTTTTAGTGCATGTTTATTTTTGATTTCACCAGCAAGAGCAAATCTAATAGCACCAGATAGTCTGCACACAGACCAGAAACAGACGGTTTTCTGAATCATCTTTTATCACCCTTAAGTCTTCCATCCCTGTGATCTTGCTTTGTGCTCTTCGCACCTGTTCACCTCTGGGCAACAAAATCCCACATGAAAACATAAAAGCAAATTTATAGGTCAGGAAGTTGCCGAATGGTTAGAGTACTGCTTTCACTCGTCTCTATGAGCCATGATGGGTGTCAAATGAAACTTTTTTCTCAGAAGCAGCAGGCGTCACAGCTACATATATACAGTCACCAGCCACTGTATTAGGTACACCTTGCTAGTACCAGGTTAGACCCCCTTTTGTCTTCAAAACTGCTTTAATTCTTAATGGGACAGATTCTGGATCCTGGATATTTTCTCTTTTTCAAACCATTCTCCGTAAGCTCTAGAGATGGTTGTGTGGGAAAATCCCAGTGGATCAGCAGTTTCTGAAATACTCAGACCAGCTCATCTGGCACCAACAGCTACAATGTTCAAAGTCACTTAAATCACCTTTCTTCCCCATTCTGATGCTCAGTTTGAACCTCAACAGGTCATTTTGTCCATGCACTGAGTGACATTGCACTGAGTTGCTGTCATGTGATGGGCTGATTAGATATTTTCATTAACAAGCAGTTGAACATGTACGTACATGGACTGTATATAAAAGATGAACGCTCACACTATGATGTCACCCATAATGGTGATCTTTTTTTGTGTGTGTGTGTCTTTTTTTTTTTTTTGCCTATTTTTTTGTTGACTAACAGGATGTGGTGGGAGGGGGCTTTAACACGTTTTGGTTGCTGCCTTTCTGTTATTTTGGAGCCAAAAGTGACTATATTTAGATAAAAGGGTGGAGTTCTAAGCCATCCACTTTCACTTTATGGTTAAATAAAATTTATAAAAAAGGCTAGAAAACTGTTTCCATAAAGTGTACAAATGCATTCCACAGACACACATATCTCTTAATTAGTCCTAAATAACTGATTAATAATTCAGTGGGCTGCACCTCAGAGCAAACAAAAGATAAATAACAGCACAGACACAGTGCAGAGGTCCAGCTGAGTGACTCCAATTAATGAGGTGAGGTCCAGCAGGCAGCTAGGAGCTGTCAGTCAAAGCTAGTCATTTAAAAGTGATCAGTTGGGTTTGTAACCTATCTCAACAGAACCCGGTGCATCACTGCACAGACTGCTACGGCCTTATTTTTCCACACGAATTCAGGGTCAAGGAAGCCTGTCTCAGAGTGAGATAATAATGAACACAAAACATGAACAGCTTGAAGAGGAAACATGAAACAAAAACAGCCATGTGCTTTACACTCAGGCATGAAACTGATTAGGTCCCCATGTTGATAAAAGCACTGCAACATGAAGTTTCAATGAACATATATGCTGTGATACTGTAATCAGCAACCAGCCCTGATCAGTTTGATCTCAACTGTTTCAGTCCTGGAAGCTTCAAAGAGAAAAAGAGCTCGGGATCGGAAGTGAAGCATGCTTGTGTGCATCTTTTCCTGATGATCTCCAGATTAAATATGATTACCAAGAAGATCAGAATTTGAACCTGAAATGTAACTTCTCTGTTTCTCCAAAAGCACACTCTCAGTCTACTTTCCTTTGCTGATAAACAGGGAGAGCTCAGGAGTTAGCAAAACTTTCTTTAACCTATGGATGACTCACACTTTTAGAAATGGGTTTTTATTTCTGTGTTGTACTCTTCAAAAGCCTGGCAGCAGGATTCTAAAAACTATCAAGGGGACACACACAATTTATGTTAAAATGAAACACGAATCCTTCCAATCTGCTCTGTTACTGATTCTTAAACGTATACTACAGCCTGTGCAGCTGAGTGGAATAGCTTGCATGTAATTTTGAGAGATTTGGTTTGGTTCCCTCTTGGCTTGGGCTACCACTGCTAACAAATATTAACACCGGGAAGTTGCCAAAATCTCATGGAGAACCTTTTTGGACGTCCTGTAAGGAATCTTGGTTAGTCATAAAGCAAGAATATTTCTTAAAACTCTTAACCTTTAAACTGCAGATCGGGATGAACTTCAATTTCTCTTAATATTCCACTTTAATAGCTTCAGGGATAAAAAAAAATAAATAAAAAATTGTGGTTAAAAAACCCACCCCACATCCCTTCAAAAGAAAAAAAATTGCAAATGCATTTATCAAGAGAATGTGAATGAACATTGGGCGCGGTTTCCTCTCTTCTATTCAAAGACATAATTCACACCTGCAGGCTGTCACTCTTAAACATACCAGCACTGGAAATATTAAACACCTTGCTTAAGAGCACCTCAAGGTGAAAAGGGATTGTTTAAAAGTATTTTTATTCACTCTCTCTGCTTCATTCTTCTTAAATGAGTTTTTATTCTAGTTTCTATCTAGAGCAAAGGTCATAAAATGAAAAAAATCTTTTTGATGTACATTAGGCATCAAAGCATTTTCTGTTGAGCTAAGGTTTAATATCTTCAAGTAGTAAAGTTGGTAAGAAAAACTGCGAATAGATTACCTTGCTTGTACTAAAGGATCTGTCTAATTGCTGGAGTTTGAAACCACTGACTGGTGAGGCATCTTTTATGCCCTATTTGAGAATTTTGGCTTTAATAGAGCTTTACAACAACTGTTTGCTTTTTGTTTGAGTAGCCAGGCTCATTTAGGATTGTCACATGCACTCAGTGTTCAAGTTGGAATTTTATTTATTTATTTTTTTTTAACATGGTCAGATTTTAGATTGATTGTATTCCTAGTCCTAATTGACCACTTTGCTGTTAAACATAGAACAGTGCTGTGAAAAAGAAAGTTTTTCAAAGGACTCTATGCTGTCCTGTGAAAAACTAAGTTGAACCACCTTTAGCAGCATTAACTTTATCAGTCTCTCACATTGTTGTAGAATTTCTTTACAGCGTTGCTTCAGTCTATTGAGGTTCACAGGCATTCTTAAAGTCCTACCACAGCATTTCAATCAGCTGGAGGTCTGGACTTTGACTGGGCCATTGTAGCATCTTGATTCTTTTCTTTTTCAGCCATTCTGTTGTAGATTTGCTGCTGTGCTTGGGATCATTGTCCTGTTGCATGATCCAATTTTGGCCGAGCTTTAGCTGTCAGACAGATGGCCTCACATTTGACTCTAGAACAGAGGAGTTCATGGTTGATTCAGTGATTGCAAGGTGCCGAGGTCCTCTGGCTGCAAAACAAGCCCAAATCATCACCCCTTCACCACTGTGCTTGACAGTTGGTATGAGGTGTTTGTGCTGATATGCTGTGTTTGGTTGGTGTTTAAATTTAAATATCATGCCACGAAAGTCACAAACATAGCACTGTGTATTATGGCTAAACATCTGGACTTTTGGTCTCACTTGTCCAGAGGTCTTGGGGTTTGTTCAGGTGCAACTCTGCACACCCAAGCTGTGCTGCCATGTTCTGTTTAGAGAGAAGAGGCTTTCTCCTGGCAACCCTTCCAAATAAGCCATACATGTTCAATCTTTTTCTAATTGTGCTGTCATGAACTTGAACATTTAACATGCTAACTGAGACCTGTAGTATCTAAGATGTAGCTCTTGGGTTTACTGCAATTTCTCTGAACATTTCACAGTCTGACCTTGGGCTGAATTTGCTTGGATGTTCACCCCTGAGAACATTGTGCCATTATGTTACCACACACCTGAATGCTCCAGACCTGCAAATTTCCAAAACCTCTGCTTTTACAGAGACGGTCACACCAACTGATGATTAATCAAAGACACTTCGTTTTGGTTTAAATTTGTAGGTTTTAACACAGGAGTGTATGAGGATTAACTCATTTTTAGAGCCAGCCTCAAGTGGCCACTAACGAGCTGCAGTTTTAGAAACTTCTATACCAACTTCATATTTTAGTCCCTGAAGCTGGTGCTTTGTGTTAATTTAAAATTTAATCCACTAAATTCTGGACAAACTGTTGATGGACAAACATCAGCTCTTTAGGGAAACAAACTTCTTCCATTAATCAGTGGTTTCAACAAACAGTGGTTTGACCTCTGCAACTACCCAACTCTAGTTTCGGGGTTTTGCCAACACAGAGGAAAAGGTCGGCTTACAAGTGTATGAACCTCTCTCTGACCCCTACCTCCCATTTCCCCTAAAACACACAAATTCTGTTCTCCCCATTATATAAAACCTTGGACTTGTCCAAATCTACATTTTTCTCGGCCTATGAACTAGCCTCAGAAATGTGTATAAAATTCACATCAGCGTGAATTACTGGCTGATGGGATTCACTGCAGCTCTCTTCAGAAACCCTCTCATGTTCAAAAAGGTTTCACCCTCTTGCTAACCTCCTTTACCTTCTTTCGTTCTCCTTTCTTTTCAGCTCTCTTTTGCCTCTCTGTATCCTTTTTCATACTATTTATCCCCACAATTTTATTTGCTCTTTCATAATTCAGCCCAGTCTGTCATCGACCCTTCCATGTGACTTTCTTGATCTTCCAGTGCTTCTTTCCAGCCGGCGATTCCCCTTTAATAGTGAGCCAGTGGCCTTTCACAATCTGTTTCGCAGAGACGATAGAGACCTGGAGAGATTTTAAAGTCTAAAAGTAAAGGCTGAAAGATACTAAAGAGATATTAGGAGTTGAAAAGAGAGGAGCTGGAGTGTGAAAAGAAAAGCTGTAGCTCTATTTTAGATAGAAGTGGAAAATACACTGATTTGCAATCAAAATGTTATGTTTCTGTTGCTTTACTTTAACCCACTTCATTTCAGACTGAAATCTAGTACTTTACTTTGCAATGAAATCTTTTGTACTCATTTATCTGGCAGCTTTGCCTATGCAGATGTTACATAAACAAGATATGATAATCTTGATGATGTACAATGCAGTGCTATCAATGACAGCAGAAGAAAACTGCACAGAGAGTAAGAAGAAAATCCTCTTCAAAATATTTACTGCAGATCACACTTTGTCCAAATACAGCAACAGTCAAACGATACTTGAAGAAAAATATCTTTATAGTTTCTTAGGAATTTCCAGTTATTGAATCTTTTCAATTTGGCGTATGGCCACTTGGACAAACTCCATCTCATAATAGACACGGTATTTAAGCTCCTTTAGCCTACCTACATTTACTACTTCCCCTGCAAACCACTTTGCAACCCACCTCTCCTTTTCATGCTGTCCAGCTTAGGGTGTACTCACTCTAGGCACAGTTGCCTTGTACGGTGTCCAGGCATGACAGCCTCTTCTCCTCCGTCCCCCACTGTCCTGCGCTCACACTGTGTGTAACAGTCTGGGCCAGAGTACGCTTAAGATTCTCAACTCCTCTCTCTCTTTCATGCACACACTTTATTAAAGCAGAGTTGGCTCATGATTTATCTATTTTTTGGTGTATCTGGGGCAATTTTTAGAAACAGTAAGACGCTGTCTTCACACATGTCTTATAAGTGATTTTTACACAGTTAGCTGTGTAGGACTCCTAGGAAATCCTTACACAGTCACAGTTAGTGATCAGACTAGATGCCCAAATAAACAGTGCCCAGGCCCACCTCTTCAAGCAGGCCCAGGGATGCTATCCTTCTCCTTGTCCCAGCATGAATGCAGTGATTTAACTTGCTTGGGCATGGTACAGATCGTCTAATGTGAGTACATCCATAATCAGTGTTATGTATGTTGTCTGCTGATGCCTCCTCTGTTCTATACTGCTGCTCTCCGTGCCCAAGGCTTTCAACCTGTGCATGTGGAAGGCTGGAAAGGCCTAGAGCAGAGCCATATCACCACATATATGCCTTTACCCTACAATATAAAGCACTGTGAAGTGACTGTTAAAATTGAATTGAATATAAATAACTGCAGATATAAAACAAACAATCTACTTTTGAATAAGTGTAAATGACTAAATCTATACACAAAGTTGAGTTTATAGTGTTGTTTCCACAAGTCAACTGTTTTTGGGTGCCCGTTCCAACAAGAGTGTCAGTCTTCTCTCTGTACAATGCAAATAGGCTAACACATCATACAGAAACTATCGCTCTACCCTCTATTGTTTATTAAGGGACCAGGTCTTTAAACACGTTCATGGTACTGAAGGACATTGTGGTCATGCGCCACTTGCAAACAGGATCAACTCTTCCTGGTTACCCCTTATGTGAACCTTACTGTTATTGCTAATGCATGTCTATGTAAGTGCAGCTTTAATTTACTGTGCTGTATATCACCTTTTACAAATGTCACCATTGTTAAAACTCATAGAACTTTACTCATCTGCTGCATTTACAAACAGAACTGACTTCAAATGCTTAGAAAGAAAGTGAATTATAGAGAGGCCTATTAAAGGAGAAGAAATGAAAGACAGACATGTATTAGCACATTATTACTGCAGTGGCCAGTTAGTCTGGGAACTCATAATAACCCTTCAACAGTAATGACAAAACCACACACACGTGTACACACCCTCTGGCTTCTTCTAGGCCTCTCATTCATTCCTGTATCTCCCCCTTTCTCTCCATCGGCTTCTCTGTAGCTGCTTTTCTGTGGTCTATTCTTCTTTTTCCTTCTCTCTCCCTCTCTCTTCTTATAGATGTGCACACACACGCACAATGTTGCTCTGTTGATGATAAAACCAGTCCATATCGGGGTTATTCAGAAGGTAGAAAGTCATTCCTCGTGACAGCCACATTACAAAAAGAAATACCTTCAGCACTAAAACTGGACTTAGATTTCACTCGTGACACCACACCCGACTACATTTGAATTTCTGGGTTATGTCAAGTGCGATCTGAAGCGCCAAAATGCTGTAAAAATCAGCCAGTGAGACAGTGACGCATGACTGGTGTTTATCTTGTTTGGGACTCTGTTTGAGATGCCAGGAGTCTGATTCCTTGGCCTCACATTTCTCTGTTAGCAAGAAATCTATATTATCGTGGTATTTTCACTCTTGCTTCTGACTAGCATATAAATCACAGATGAAGAGTGGACCACCAGCTCTGTGTTGAAAATGCAGACTTAAAAATATTGGCAGCCAAACAAGGGAAGTAACTCAAAGGAAAATAGATTTCAAATATTCATTAGCTGCGTTTATTGTTTAACGAGACAGAGGTCTTTCAGAAAATTTAAAAAAAGCCAGGTATTCAAAACCATAGGAAGTATTTTTTGTGGAGGCAGTGGGGATTTACAGTCATTCTGGGTTTCAATTTCTTGCTTAAGGACATTTATGCAATGTTCGGGCGGGCAGTTCCTGCCCAGCTTTTTCTTTCTCTCTTTTTTTTGAATAAAGCCTTCACAAAAACATTCAGAATCCAATCCTCTCTCTGTGAGTCTGCTGAAATATACTTCACATGTACACTCATTGGCCACTTTAGGGCAGCTGTGGCTCAGGAGGTCATCTACTTATTGGAAGGTCAGCGGTTCGATCCATGGCTCACCCAGTCTGCATGTCAAAGTATCCTTGGCCAAGATACTGAACGCCAAGTTGCCCCTGATGCATTCATTGGAGTATGAGTGTGTGTGAATGTTAGCTAAAAGCACTTAGGTTTAGAAAAAGTGCTTGTGTGAATGGGTGAATGAGGCATGTAGTATAAAAGTGCTTTGAGAACTCGAACTGAGTAGAAAAGCACTATATAAGTACCAGTCCATTTGGTAGGTACAACTTGCTAGTATCAGGTTGGACCCTCATTTTTCTTCAGAACTGCTTAATTCTTCGTGGCATAGATTCAACAAGGTGTGCTAGAAACATTCCTCAGAGATTTTGGTTCATATCGACATGACAGCATCACACAGTTCCTGCAGATTTGTTGGCTGCACAGCCATGATGTGAATCTCCTGTTCCCCCACACCCACTATCACTAGACTGAAATCCAGTGACTGTGGAGGCCATTTGAGTACAGTGAACTCATTGTCATGCTCAACACATCAGTTTGAGATGATTTGAGCTTTGTGACATGGTGTGTTATCCTGCTGGAAGCAGCCATCAGAAGATGGGTACACTGTGGTCATAAAGGGATGGACATGGTCAGCAACAATACTCAGGTAGATTGTGGTGTTTAAATGATGCTCAGTTGGTATTAAGGAACCCAAAGTGTGCCAAATATCCCCCAAACCATTACACCACCACCAACAGCCTGAACCATTGATACGGGGCAGAATGAATCCATACTTTTATGTTGTTCACTCCGAATTCTGACCCTACCATCTGAATGTTGCAGCAGAAATCAAGATTCATCAGACCAGTCTTCTATTTTCCAGTTTTGGTGAGC
>VVAS01001252.1:4414-15627 GCA_015103295.1 Ptychochromis oligacanthus
TCACACCAGCAATTCTGATTGCTGAAATTTGGGGGACTTGTGAGAGAAACAACTTGGGAATACTCCGGTGTAAGCACACTGGAGCATATTAGAACTCTGCAGCGCACTCCTTATTTCTGCATGAGGACGGCACTAGCTTTTGTAGGTGCCAGTTGTGCCAAGAAAGAAGGAAGGACTGAATAAAAAATTATCTCCAGTTCTGCTGCATTGATTTTGAGTGCACAGCTCAATCATTACAGCAGAATTTAAAATAGAAAGGCATGAATTGTTGCAGAAGAAAGAGTTTTGCCTAAAACACCTTTCATTTGTTCTGTCTGGTCATTTAAACTCAATCGCTCCTATTGGTAACACTAGCTTTCTTCTAAAAATTTGCTTCTAAGATTAGCTGAGTGGTGTCACTTGAGTCAAAGTTTCAACCAAAAGCACATCTACAAAACACAGTATACAACTGTTTTTCCCTTGAAGCTACAGTGCTCAGATTTCAGTTCTTTAAAGCCAACCTTTTGAGGACTTTCCCCAGGAATGACAGCTTTGACCTTCAGGTCTGAATCTCAAAGCTTCAGCTTCAGAAAACTGAAGATTCCTGCAGAGAACAAACAGACCCTACTGACCATCACTGACCTGCAGGTTTAGTTCGTGGAGTCGCTCGTTCCCAGCTGATTTCTCCTCGATCGCTGCTGTGTAGCGTATGTACAAATCACACTTCTCATCCTTCAGCCTGGTGACTTCACGTTGCAAAGAGCACAAGTGTCTCTGGATTCGTTCGTTGTCGGCCTGAAGGGATCTGGACTTCTCCTCCTGCTCCATCATCTGTCTGATCTCCGTCTCCAGGGAAGTGCATCGCGCACTCATCTTGCCAGCCTCACCACGGGCCTCCTGCAGCTCCTTCTGCATCCCTGTTACAGCTCTCACCAGATACTCAGTCAGCTCTGAGTACTTTATCAGGCCTGAAGGGAGGTTTCAGGGATGTAGTAAAAAAAGTAGAACAACGAGACAAATATTCCCTTAAAACGTATGAAAACTTTGAGCCACTCACCACTGAATCTTGAGGGCTCAGTGCTGGGCTTGCGTCCAGTGACCTGGGTGTAGAGGGCTGGGTAATGGATCATCAAGCTCTCCAGCAAGGCCATAGCACCATTCTTTCCCTGGGTCCTCAGCAAATCCAGCATGTAGCCTAGAAACAAAAGATTAGACTTCGTAACTCCAGCACTAACCTTTGAGCTAACTTCATCAAGCCACAGCAATCACATAAATAATCACAACTGTAAAGAATTTTATTACAGATAGACTAAAACTCTGTCAGACAGTATAACATGATGATTTTACAAGTTGTTCTCCCTAATTGATAAAAACAACAAGTCAAATCTGGAAGCTCACTTGTTCTCATGCAGCGGTTGGTGAGGTTGTGGCAGGAAAGGATTTCGTCCTCGTCCATCTCATTGAGAACCCTGGCCTGCCTCAGGTATGGGATCAAGATGCATGGTCGCACTCCTAACGAGATCCGGTGGCGATTGTCATTAATCAGTTCCCACAGTTCCTCGTCACTCATCTCTTTTGGGTCTAGACCCTCGGGGACACACTCCCCCGCCATCCTGCTGGGTCTGCTGAGTGTTGTTTAAAGAGTAATGATCGTTGCCTGCTGCGCAGACGAAAGATACGGGTGGAGCAGATGGATTGAGCACACACCTTTACCAGACAGAGCAGCAGACTGACTGGAAGAGGGAAAAAAAAGTTATATACAAGGGCCAGGCGCTTTCCACGCCCAGTCGGTATTTGTGTTCAAGCATCCGTAAGTGTTTGCGTGTGGGAGTGCAGGAAAACCAGTAAGACAAGATCTCACCAAGGGACTCTGTCAGAAAAAAAACACATGCTGGTGCAAACTGAGCTAGAACACAACCTCTCTCACAAAATACACACACACACTCAAAAACATTTAGTCAATAAGGCCATGATTAATATATGTCTCTTACATTTACACCCTGGGTGGCTTTGTAATGTTTGTTTGCCTTGAACAGCTTATTCAATGTCTAGTCAGACCACACACGAGTCTCTGCCTCACTTTGTTAATGAGTGAGGTAGAGATTTGTTTACTGAAGAGCGCCTATGGCGGACATGAACAGAGACTCTTGCTTACACAGAAGCACCATTTGAGTTCACCTTAATAATTTCTAATCACACAAAAGCAAACACACATACCTCACAGCTGACAGGAGCAAACACTGAGCAACAAAGTGCAAAGTCCTGCGTTAAAGAAGGAAATAAGCTCAGGGGTGGTCAGCACAAAGGCAACGCGTTTCACATAACAAGAGCTACCTTACAGCTCTTGTGCGTGAACTTACTGTTAGCTGTATTGTAAAGGGTTTATGCAAACAAATGGAAGGTATCAGGCCAACCTCCTGTAAATGATATACAAGCATAAAGACTATGGAGGATGACATAACTGGTGAATTCACCAGGTTCAAACAGGATATACAGCAGTTTGTAAAGTTTGTAAGAATATCTTTTAACTGTGAAAAAAAGGAAAGAAAATATATTTAATATTTTTAGATTTAAAACTATAACAGCAGCAGACACAGAGCTGTTTCCAATTAATAATGTGATTTAAGATGCGTATAAAGGGATATAAGGGACTACCAATAAACTGTAATCCAGTCACAATTTTTTAAATAGGAAAAGTTTTCAACTTGTGAAATCAATGTAGTAGATGTTCAATGCACAATCTCACTGCAACTTGAAAAGATAGTTAACAAAATATGATCCTCTAGCGTGGCATTCTGTCTACAAAAGTCAAAAGTATAAAGTACATGATCTGGGGTTCAGTAACCCAACCGGCTTCTGTTAACAATGCACAGTTTGTTTATCTCCCTAATATCACTTCACACCTTGGGGACGGCTCAATACTACCAGGAATTTCCCCATAGAACATGCATTATAGCATACAAGGCAAATAGAAGAGTAATAACAGAAGATATAGAGGAACAAAACATCTATCTATTTCCCACGCTTTTCAATGCAGAGGAAGTAAGAAATGAAAAAAAACAGGCTATATGGTTGTCCATCAACTACTTAAGACCATTTCTGGGGAAATTATTAAACAAGTTATGATTAATAATTATTAACCATCAAAGCTTCCTAGAGCACAGTCAACTTTGATGTCTGAGTGTAAAGGAGAAGGGAAGGATGGTAGTGAGATTATTCCAGCTTAGGGATTTTTCCTGGTAAACTCTCTCAGGTCTAAGTCATTATAGGTGATAATCCTACCCTAACCCTACATTTTGGAGAAATGCAGAACTGACTTGAAAAAGAAAAAGGTAATAGTTTTTGATGTGTGTCAGTTAGAATAATAATTTTCTTTGTTCCCTGAATATCGAGACTTGGGAGAACAATTTAATAAAAATAAAAATAAAAAAAAGTAATATTTTGATTGCTTAGGGTTAGGGTTAGGGCTGACAACTTAGACCTCAGAGGGTTAACAGTGTGATAGTGTATTTCTTGACACTATAACCAGAGTTCTGTTTTCTTTTTGCAAAAGACACTAACATTAACAGCAAAAGCTTAACAAGTAGTTGCTGTTTACATATTAACAAAGGTTTTCTGCAAAATACATTCCTATGGGATTTGCTCCTTCAAGTCAGACAAGCAGTGAAGTAGCTTAATAATGCTTGCTATGCAGCACTATCTTTCTAAGATTTGCCAACAGTAGCTAGCATTACAGCTAACTGTAGGCACACATTTGCAGCTCAAGTGTGACAATCATGAAAATACCTTTAAGTACTGGCATCTATCCAAGATAACTACTGAGCCCTGCTCTTGGTCAGACCTGATCTGGAGCAAAGAAACACTTTGTGTGACTGGTGGTTGATGTTACCACAGTGAAAGTTTCTTTAAACAACAGACATCAAAATATGATCTGTTTATAACAGCAGTAGTTTGGACAATACTGAATAATAGTTACAAGATTCTTATATATGTTAGTTTTTTAAAGTATGCACAGTGTAGCATTTACATATGTGTGTGTGGATGCATGTGTGTGCTTCAGGTTATTCGCGGACCCTCAGGTTGTGGAATGTGGATAAATAACAAGATATGGCCCATTTCTTCCTCCTGAGAGTACTTTTAGAAATAAGAGGGGATTTACGTCTTTGAAATCTGGAATTACAGAGTTGAACTGAAAAGAAGTGTTTATTTATTTTTAATTTTTTTACTGTCAATATGCAGTCTCTGAGCTTCTTCTTGATTAGGATTGGTGTCTGATTTTTATCTCAGGCAGCAGAGAGATAATCTGCCAATTCTTAATCTCTTTAACCAGACCTGATAACATTCCAAGCAGGATTAATTATTGTCATATTAAAAAGAAAGTTTGCCCTCTTTAAATTCTAAGATTTTACATATCAGGACATAATAAAGATAATCTGGTCCTTAGCAGGTCTTAAAATTAGGTAAATACAACCTCAGATGAACTACAAAACATGAGATATTAGACCCTTTCATTTTTAATTTAACAAAAATTAAGCCAAAATGCAGAAGCAGTCCTGTGAAAAATTAAGTACACCCTTGCTTATACAGGAATTAACAGGGCAAGTAGCAGCCGGGTGCTGATAATCAAATGCACTTCATTAGTTATCATTAGAAAGGGGGACCACCTCTATAAGAGCAGAAGTTTTAGAAGTTTGTTGTTCTGGAGCATTCAGGTGTGTGTTAACATAATGCCAAGGAGGAAAGACAGCAGTGATTTTAGAGATGCAATTGTTGCTTCCCATTAATCTGGGAAGGGCTATAAGGCCATTTCCTAATAATTCGAAGTCCATCATTCTACAGTGAAAAAGATTATTCACAAGTGTGAAACATTCAAGACAGTTGCCAATCTTCCCAGGAGTGGGCATCCCAGCAAATTCACCCCAAAGTTAGACTCAGTGCTCAGAGAGACTACAAAAAAAACCCCAAGAGCTACATCTCTGACTCTACAGGCCTCAGTTAGCATGTTAAATGTTAAAGTTCTTGACAGTACAGTTAGAAAAAGACTGAACAAGTATGGCTTATTTGAAAGGGTTGCCACCAGAAAGCCTCTTCTTTCTAAAAAGAACATGGCAGCACAGCTTAGTTTTGGAAAGTTCCATCTGAACAAACCACAAGACTTCTGGAACACAGTGCCACTTTTGGTGAAAACCAAACACATCATACCACCACAAACACCTCATGTCAGCTGTAAAGCATGGTGGTGGAGGGCAGATGATTTGGGCTTGTCTTGCAGCCACAGGACCTGGTCACCTTGCAGGCATTGAGTCGACCATGAACTCCTCTGTACACCAAAGTATTCTAGACTCAAATGTGAGGCCATCTGTCCAACAGCTAAAGCTTGGGCTTAAATGGGACATGTAAAATCACAATGATGCCAAGCTCACCAGCAAATCTACAACAGAATGGCTGAAAAACAAAAGAATCTAGGTGTTCCCTTTCAGTCGATTCACTCGGTACAACACATATAGTATGGGATATCACCCCCCGCGTGTCCTGGCTGAAGACACCTCCATTCACGCCTTTAAGGCCCCGTATATGTGAGGCCCCGTCTGCACATATGTACTCCTGCCATCGCAGTCATCCCTTAGTTCTTACACTCTTCACCTTGCTAATAACACCTCTACTGAGGCGGGCTAGCTAGCTACCGCTAGTTAGCTCTGTTGTCTGCCAACTTGAAGTTAGCTTAACTACCCCTGTTGGTGTTAGCCACCACAGCACAGTTGGTGTGCAGGCTGCTCGCGGAGCGCTAATTTCGGGTTTTTCTGTGCAGTGTAATTTGCCTTGCAGTTTGGTATGAGTACCAAACCGAAGCAAGCGAAGCAGAAATCTTCTGTCCTCAGTGGAGTGGCCCTCTCCTCCGCCGGCTCAGAAACAGTCATGGTTCGCGGGGTTTTTCTTACCCCCCGAGCCTACGACGGTTAAAAACCGCCTGCCCATGTTCCCGGATTTTGTTTCCAAGCTAACTGCCTCATGGAGCAAACCACTGTCTACCCACATAACGGTGCCCGGTTATGGATAGTATCTGGAGCTGGACAGTGCAGAGGAAGTTGGCTTGGTCAACCTACCACCTATGGAGCTGTCCATGGTGGCTTATTTGGCCCCGTCACATAACCATGGTGTAGAAGGCCCCTCAACTCTTTCGTCCAAGCATTGCAGATTCTCCGCATCTCAGCTGGACAAGATTTACCAGGCTCAGCCAGGCACTGCCCGCGCCATGAGCTCCGTCACTATGCTCCAGATGTACCAGGTGATGTGCCTGGCGGAGCTCAGGTCACTCGTTCCACCAGATAGCCCATTGGCACCTCTTCTTAATGAGGTCAGAGTCATCACAGATTATATTCTCTGTGCATCCCGCTGTGCAGTGCTCTCCCTGGGCAGAGGGATAGCTTTGACAGTGGTGGCACAGCTGCATTTGTGACTGACCCTCTCTGATGTCCTGGATAGGGGCAGGGCCATCTATTTGGATGAACCAGTGTCTGTGGCGGAGTTATTCGGACAGTCTCTGGAAGCAATTCTAGCCAAATTTGAGCTAAGGAAGAAGCAGACAGAGGCTCTGAGCAACATCATCCCCAGATGCTAAGCCCAAGCTTACAACCAGCTCTCGTAGGCCCACAGTTCCACCGTCTACTGCTGCTGTGGGTGTGCCACCGGTGGGAGCGCAGCCTCGGAGTCATGTTCCGCACCAGTCGGCTTGGAGCATGAGTCCACCTTTGGGCCTCCGGAGAGACCCGACTCCGAGGAGGAAGAAGCCTCAGTCCTATCAGTGGAACTGAGTGCAGGGGGGCTCCGGCGGCAGGGAGACGCTGCTTCCGCTCATCTGTTGTTGCCCAAGAGGTTCCACCTAAGTTCTGTTCAGGTTGTCTGCCCCAGAAGGTGCTGCACATTCCTAACACAGTCTCCCAAGCACAAAACCCCTGCACACAAGAATGCACTGTTTCTTCATGTGTCTCAGGTTATAACCCCCAGTTTGGGTGTAGTGAATGTTCGGGTGACCACATCAGCTGTTCCCACTGTATGTCATTGTTCTGCCCCAATAAAGGTGCTTCCAACAAACTGTATGAATGTACACGTTCCTATGTTACAATCAATAAAGAGTGCATATTCTCAAACAATTGCAAGTCCTCAGTCTGCAGGTCAAATAAACCAGGTCAGACAGGTGATGCATTTCCCTGCAGACACACTGGGGGGTGACAACACCTGCTGCAGGTCAGCCGACTGGCTGCTCACCTTATCCGGTGGCATGCTTGCACCCCTCTCCGTGGGGGGTGAGAACTGTTGCCACGGGTTACCGGTTGCAGTTCTGGGCCAGGCCACCTTGGTTCCGCTCAGTAGTAAACACAGTGGTGAAACTAAGGGAGGAAGTAAACACACTGCTACAGAAAAGAGCAGTACGTGTGGTCCCTACTTCAGAGACGGACAAAGGTTGGTATAGCCGCTATTTTGTTGTTCTGAAAAAAAGGGGAAGGCTTCATCCCATTCTCGACCTGCGAGTATTGAACAAATACCTGTGAACATAGAAATTCAAGATGCTAACGCTCAGGCAGCTTTTGAATGCAGTTGGGACTGGTTTACAATAATCATTCTAACAGATGCTTACTTTCATGTAGCTATACACTCGGACCACAGGCAGTTTCTGAGGTTTGCATTCTAGGTTGTATCCTACGAATACCTGGTGTTGCCCTTCGGGCTGTCCCTCGCTCCTCACGCCTTCACCAAGTGTGTCGAGGCAGCATTAGTTCCCCTTCAAGAGAGGGCCGTCTGCATCCTAGCCTGTCTAGACGATTGGACTCTGGTAGCGCGATCCAGAGAACAGGCGGCAACACAGCTGTCGCTGGTTCTGTCACACATTCAGGCACTGGGTTTCTCTGTGAACTCTCAAAAAAACTCGCTAACCCAGAGACAGCAGGTCTCTTTTCTCAGGCTGGAAATATGTTCACTTTCCGGCCGTGCATATTTGTCGGAGCACATGGGCCCTTTTTAAAAGGGTTTCTGTGAATGATATTTGTACTGCAGCTAGCTGGTCATCGCCGCACACTTTTGTTCGGTTCTATCGGTTGGATGTGACAGCCACTTTGGTGGCGCATTCTGTCCTTTCTGTTGGGTCCTCCATGCACTAGGATGATGGTGATCCGACTTCAGTTCGGTGGTTGCTCTGCAGGACGTGTATATATATGTATATATATGTATATACGACTATTGAACTGAGGGATGACTGTGATGACAGTATATGTGCAGGCAGGGCCTCACATATGTCATCACAGGTCATCTGCCTTAAAGGCATGAATAGAGGTGTCTTCACAGTAGCCAGGGCACGCAGGGACGTGATATCCCATACTATATGTGTTGTACCCATAGACAGTAAAAAAGATGGACATAGCTTTCTGATCGGAAAAATTAAGCCAGTGCGGAAGTGCCTAAAAACCTGGCCACCAGATGGCGATAGCTGTGGTTGCAAAAAGACTTCCGGCCCTATAGAAGTCTATAGGAAAAAGGCTTTCTTTCTTGACCTCTGGAAACACTTTGCTACTGAATTCATGGTTTTAGTCACTCATTTTAGGTCATACCAAATAAAAACGTTGTGTATTTTGTATACTTTGTCATACCATGTTTCAAACAGGAGGATTAGCCCTGTTATTTTCTGCTTGTTCATTGGCTAATGACTCGTCAATCCCAAGCCATTACCCAATGAGCAAGCGGTTTCACAGTTGGACCCACCCCTTTCTGTCGCATCCGGTTTCATGCAACCAACATGGCGATGGCAAAAACACTCATCTCAAGGCTTCAAAACAGGAGTTCCAAAGCCAACGGGTGACATCACAGTAGCTACATCCATCTTTTTTACTGTCTTTGGTTGTACCTTGTTCCTCTCCTTCAGAGAACAGAAGTTATACATATAACACTTTGTTTTACTGAGGGCATTCTTTTTATCTCCAGGTTCCTCTTGAGTTGAAGTCATCAAGCACTCTTGGACCTAAAAATGGCATTTTTGTGAAAATCACAAGAAGGGCGCAAGGAGATGGTCTGTTGAATTTGCCATCAGATGATTAGAAACTGACTGGGGAGTCAGTGTCTCAGGCTCACTTTAAATTTGTGCTTCAATCTTTTCCTTTTGATTTACATGAAAATATTTCCATATATTGGGCCAAATTTTTCTGTGCTTTTCATTTATTTCATTAATGTGGTCATGATTCTGCATCACCAAAGCTGCTTTTGAGGGTGAAACAGATGGTTTGTAAAAGGAAAGGAATTCCTCACAGATGTTTTTTACCTGATGACAGTTTATCGCATGTGTTAGAATAGGAAACTCTTCCCTACTGAGCCAAATATCTCACTGAATATTAAAGGTGCAGCAAGTAATTTTTTGAGGTTATTTAATTTAAAAAAGAATGCTGTACTCATAAATATATATTTATTAGTGTGTAATTACGTCTTCCAACAAATTGATGCATTCTCATAAACTTAGAATTAATCCATTAAAAATACATAGGAGTGGGGGCCGGTTTGTGGAAGCTGCCATGTTGCCATCTTGAATACAGTGGCCGAGATGGACATCTCTGTTCTGCCTAATTGCGTTTTATGTATGTGGCTACAAACCGGACACATATGTAGTAAAAGGCAGAGGAGAAGAGAATTCAGCGTTCGGGTGCTGTGGAGGCAAATTTTAATACATGCCTGCACTTTCAGACTCAAGATATCATACTTAGGATCATACTTATGTTTTATCACCTGAGAAGGGGTCCTCTTCACCAAAGAAGCCAAAACGCAAAGGAAATGGGCAACGTGACCAGCATCTGAATAAAATGAGAGTGATGTTGAAGTCGCCTGCTTTCTGCTCGACAGGTTATTCAACCTAACCCTCTATACCCGAAGAGACTTAGAATGATCCAGATTTGTCCACCATTGCTCTCTCCTCTCTCATTTCCACCTCATCTTCTTCCTCCTCACCTCAAGCCTCATCTCCTGAACTGAAGTCAGGGCTCTAACACACAAAAACATGTATAAACATGCTTATTTATTCCCAATATTGTCACGACTACTTGCTGTCAACCCTCCGTCAGCTAACACTAAAAACAGCTGGTTATAAGCTAACATTATGTCAGCTAATGAAATGTTCAGGATATCCTCAACAACTCATCTCAGTATCCCTGTCATCAGTCAGACGTGAGCTTCACTGACTCATCGACCCGTATCGGACTCCTTTCACAAGTTTCACAGCCTCCTACAGAGTAAATAGATGTGGACACTCACCCTGCATATTAACAGCTGTGGTAGACTGACAGCTTTCCCAGACAGAACTCTGGGGTGGATCCGGTGTCCACCGCAAAATATTTAATTGACACATATCTGTTTTTTATTCCTGATTTATTGCTATGTGTTGACTAAAAGGTGAACAATTAGAAGCCTTTCATTACATCTCTTGATGAACTCATTCATTAATCTTAAAGTAAGGTAATTTGTCCTAGTTTTATTTTTAGCCAGTACTTGGGAGATGCTTGAGAAACTGTAGCACTGAAATAAATGTAGACTTGAATGTACGTAATAAAAGGGATTTACTGATGAATAATTCAAATGTTTCTAAGAGAGATATGAGTTGTAATTTAGTGACTAGGACTGTCTGAATAATTTAAATTTAAAATGAGTGAAATTCCATATGAGAAAATATTTCACAATAAGATTTTTTGTGTTGAGTCACATATACAAATAAAGTGGTAAAATGACTACTTTTTCCAGTTTTGTAACGTGTTTATTTTGGAACATCCAGTGAATCTGTTTTGACAGGAAAGTTGATCAAGTCAATCAAATAACGAAATGGCCACATTTAATGAAACTTGGTAACAAGGTGGGTAAAGGAAGACCCCATTACATTATCTTGTATTAATTGATGAATTACCTTCTTTAGGGTTGTGGGATTATGTCTTGGTGGAGTTTATATTTAGACCTGTTCCACACATTTTAATCCATCTAAGAACAACATCAAAATCCAGTTATACTTTTTATTAAAGAGAAGTGTGAAAACTCCTGTTTTTCAGTTTTCAGTCTTTGATCTTCAACATTTCTCCTAGCTTTAGGTTTATCTGTTTGAAAGTTGCAACTTACCCAGTGCTAACCACTTAATCAATATAAAATATAACTAATGTAAAATGTTTTTGAACGTGTCTAGAAAATTATTTTGACACAAAAACAGTCACAGTCAG
>VVAS01001263.1:7752-18802 GCA_015103295.1 Ptychochromis oligacanthus
GTACCTTGACTCTAGGGAAGGCTCCAGAAATAACTGAACTAGAAGTTTCCCCAGCAGCTTCCACTCACCATTACAGATTGGTACACACACACGCATATAAGTCATGTAAAGGTACAGAGTTCACCAAGATAAGAATGAGCTCCAACAAACTTAAATGATGTCAAGAGGAGATGTGAGAAATTATGAGGTATAGTTCATGCATATTCACACATACACTCACATACAGTACATGAACAATAAGAGAAGACAGGGCTGGAGGGTGGAGGGGTACATAATTGCCTTCTCTTGTAGTACAGGCTCGGGAGTGCTTTTTGACTGAAGACACCAATTTCACGCTAAGGCATTATTTAGCTTGATACAAACTTGATTAGGCTTTACAGGGGGAGTGAGGGAGAGAGCGGGAGGAAGACAGAGACAGAGAGGAGAAGGGAAATAAACAGCTTTGTGTCATACCGCATCGCTGGCGGACAGATTAACTCGCTAGTCACGCTCCTTCTGGGAGTAACAAGAAAAATATACACACACAGCGCGTGTGCGCTTCGAGCGTGGCTGGTTGTTTGTTTGTTTGAGTAGACATATAATCAAGCATCTTATAAAATGTACTTCCCACTTTTTGAAACAACCTCATTTTTAAAGGATTGTTTTTTTTTTGTTCTGTGTTTAGTATTTTTGCTGGATGTCCCATCTTTACAGTGGAAGTGACTATCCTGATAGTTCCCCACTAATTCAAGAAAAATTATCAAGAAGTTAATGTTGTCTTTTAAAGGTTAGTAACTCAGTGATAAACATGATGGGTGTCAGTCTCAAAATGATCAAAACTATAACCTGTACAGACAACAGACCAGCCTATAGTATGTTCATATCTCCACAAAAGCTGAGTTGCACCTGAAGGACCCAGAACCTAGTCACAGGAACTTTAAAGGAGCTAAAATGCTCCTTCAGATGTTTTATTGTCTGCATTCCCACTGTAGTCTAAAGACCCACATATAGTCCCCTAGTGGCTACAAGAGTCATTTTGGCACAACTTTACAATAAACAGCTCTTTGGCAGCCCATGATGTCATGTAATACAGAAGAACAGACAACACTGCAAAAACAGTAAGCATGTAGGAGATTATAAATCTTTAAAACTGTGTTTCACTGTGTTTTATTGCCTGATTCTTTTCTATTGTCCTATGTTACTATCAAGTTTCTTTCTCTTTGCTCACTGTGGTAAACTTAGGAGAAGGTGGTGGAAGGGCATGAGTCAAATCCAGGACCTTCACCCAAAAGACTGTGTTTGTGTCCTGTGTAGTTCATTTCATTTTCAGTTATTGTTTTGAATTGTTTTGAATTGCTATTCAGTTACATTTTAGCTCATGGTCTATGTTACAAATCTCTCTTCTGGAACCAAGCTGATTTTACAGGCTATTGTGGAGATTGATCAAGACATGACTGAGATGGACTGGGTGAAATAAAAAGGTGCAAGTACTCACCCAATCACAAATGTGGAGGGGTTCAAGCTCCACCCCCCAAAGTTTGTGAACTTCCAGAAAGCACTACCCACTAAGGGGGGAGTTTTTAGAGTGGTGGAAAAGCAATGAGGTCCTCCAAAGGTTCCTACTCCCTGGGGACAATGCAACTATAGACAGCCTCATTCCATGTATCAATGTTCCCTAAAGGACAAGAGTGCAGGCCATGTGGATTTAAGCTGAAGTATACACTTACTGTTCTCTGGTAGATTAAATTTAGTGACTTAGCATGCTGAGATGAGTAAACAAAAAATATATTTACAGATATTCTGATAAAATTCTCCACAACTGCGTAATTATTTTACTGCTTACAAATGTAGTAATTAACTTTTCCATGGTCAGGAGAAGAGAAGAGAAGAGAAGAGAAGAGAAGAGAAGAGAAGAGAAGAGAAGAGAAGAGAAGAGAAGAGAAGAGAAGAGAAGAGAAGAGAAGAGAAGAGAAGAGGAGGGGTGTTCTAGTCTCTAGACTGCTTATCAACTATGAGTCTATGGCAGACAGTACTTCTGCATTTTTAAAACTGCACTGACCAGCACACACACCTTGACACCAGTCTCACCATGCAATCTCTTATTCTCTCTGCTGTACTACTTCTCCTCCAACGCAGTGTACCTATTTCATTCTGTCGTGATACAGACATAAAGCTTTTATTAGAGGCCAGACATACAAGAGATCTCTGCTGTTGTTTCAGCAAAGTACAAGTAAAGTCATCCTGACTTTTGCTGCACACATTTGCTTCAACTTCAGCAAGCCTGGATTAAAACTTTCAGTCCATCTGATTTCAAGCCCATACTTATCCATGGCCTCTGAATTTTCCAAAACTATTTAGCGAATGACAGGATTTTCTTTTTTTTACCAGTAAGGAAAAAACTTATAATTAGAATTTATAAGTTACAAAACCAAGGGAAAAAAATCACATTTTCTTTGAAACTGTTTTTTCAGTGTATTTGTCAGTATGGAGTCTCACTCACTCTCGCTGTCTTGCTCTTTCACTTTCTCCTGCTCTCACTCACTCCATTGTAAGTCTCACAGCAGGGTGCCCTTGCCTTTTGACTGGGAGGTGAATAGAAAGGAGTTAGAAAAACCAACTGAAGACTCCAGCACTAAAAAGAACCATTGGTAGGTCTATAGTAGGGTGCACTACAAAGACCCGACAGAGTGTTTAATAAAAAGGGAACACAACACAAGCAGCTTGTTCTGTTGAAGGTTCCACGCTCTGAGGACAATACACATTAGTCTGGGTCCAGGGTGTGTGTATGGCTGTACACCCAGAGACAAATGCATGAGTGTGCGAAAGGCAAAAGGAAAGCTAGCTAAAGATATCAATCAATCATAAAAAAACAAAAAACAAAACAAAGCACAATAAAAAAAAAAAAATGTAGGACGGTTCAGGAATTAAAGAGGAACGCATATTTAAAAAAAAAAAAATAGATACTCTAGAGCTATCTCAGAAAAGCATGAATGACACTATGAGGTAAGAGAGCCTTATGAAAATTAAGAACAAAAAAAGCCTGATTTGACCTGTGACTTTTAACCTGTCCTAAAGCTCAACGTAGGAGGTTATGCAAGGTCAGGCCTAGAGACACAAAGCTTAATCACACACACACTGAGTCCCCTCATTTCCCAAAAGTCATCCTTCCAACAACAGTGTGTGTATGTGTGTGTGTGTGTGTCAGAGAGAGAAAGAGGGAAGGCAGCCCAATAAATATATTATGCATCAGCCAGGTGTGCAGAGGGGCACTGCTAATTGCCCCCACCACTAATGTTTAATGTACAGAATACGAAGGAGAAGGAAGGGGGGGTGAGATCACAGAGGGAGGGAGGTAGTTAGAAGGCAAAGGAGAAGAGACGAAGGAGGGAAGAAGGCTGAAGGAAAGGCAAGGCGGACAGAACAGATGAGCGAGGTAAGAAGAGTGTGTAATTCTGTCAGAAATTATAATGCTAGCATTCCTGCTCCTATGCCAGGTCCCCACAACGCTTCACAGATATCACAGAAACCTAATGGACATATCGATTGATAACAAAATTCATCTTAAGTTGCTACACCACTTAAGTATCCAATAAGCTCCAACTAAGACAACACAAGCTACAGTACAAAAGACTAGTCAAACACTCCAAACCCTTCAGACAAATACAGCAGGCAAAATAGTCAGTGCTGAACAAAGAATGAGCCTATAAGAGATTGTAAGAGAAGCTTAAACACACACATGCACACACAGACTTGTAGGAAACTTAGAAGGGTCCAAGTCCTATGAGACTATCTAGTGGTGGGGGGATACAGGCTTGGCAAGCGAGGTCTGTACTCACTGTGTGTTTATGTGGAGTGTGTCTGCTGTGTGTGTATGTGTGTGTGCATGTGTATAGTCACACCAGCATCATCTTTCTCTTCTTAAAAGCTGAGGGCACAGGCATGCACCAAGCTCAGCTACACTGTGACACACACGCACACACACACACACACAAACACGTGTGTGTGCGTGTGTGTCTCCAGAGGGGTGGGTGTGTGTTAAGGTCCAGTGAGTTTGCAGCTGATAAACGAGGCTAGCTAAGCCGCTACAATGGCACAGTCCTGGCCCATGACGCCCCATTCTCACACACTCTCTCTCACACACATACACGTGCGCACAGGCACAACCAAACCAGGCTGGCCGCTGATAAGGAGTTGTCACAGGCATACACACACCTCACTAAGGGACTTCACCCTTTCTAGACACACAGATGACTTCACACACAAGCACACACACAATAAAAACCTAACCAAGCCTACCAGATAATATGACCTTCTCTCGTCCAGTATTTCAAACAAAAACAAAATTTCACCGCTCAACCTGATAAGGAATGATTCTTACAATTTGGATTTATCAAGTCAAAGTCATCAACCACTGGAGCACACTTCAGTGCTGTACACAAATTGAAAGTGTCATGAGTGTGAGTGTGTGTGTGAGTGTGTGTGGTGGTGGTGGTGGGGGGGGACAAATCATTTAACTGTCAAGAAGAAAGACACACAATATGAAACAGTCAAACATGAGAAATAACACCATACATACAGTAGACAACGTAACCAGAAAAATAGAAATCTTTAATGTGTACAGTGCAGCTGAACACTGCAATGGTAACCACCGAAGCCTGATATTTGAATTAAAAAGGAGCAAAACTGTAAAAAAAAAAATATATAAAAGCACCACAAATTACTACCTCAACAGTTACACCAACTAATCAACCAACATGTGTTCAGTCTATTTTGTTGCTATTTATTTCCCCTTTAAAGACGTTGCAACAAATAATTTTTTTAATGAAATATAAGCAAACAGATGTCTTCACCACACCATCTTCAAACATTACACCAGTGTCATCTGTAAATGTCACCTTATTTACCGATATAATCCAGTCAACAAGGTCAGTATCGACAGACTCAAGAGTATTGAGTTTGGCTACATTTGTATACAACAAACTAGCACATGTTTATTTCTAGCAACATTAGTGGTTATCGTAACATGTAAAGTTATTAGCTTTGTTCTATACAAGTGTCCCAGATAATCCTGACAGTGTGACAGTAAGCCAGTATGCACAATACCAGTGCCCTAAAACTGAAGCAGCTAAAAGGTTCTCAGCCATCAATACTTTTTATTATTTAAACCTGCACTTTTGTTCTGTCTGTGATGAAAAACGAATATTCTACTTGTTTATATTCTACTCTCTGAGCTTTCAATTGTGTCGTAATTTGATTCTAATTGAGTGCAAATCAACATGAGCCCATTACATTCAATGCGTGGTACTGCTGGGCTCCACCAATCACCAATTACATTAGCTAGTTTTGTCCCATTAAAAAAAACAACTACCAAAAACTCAAATCCACCCCCTGCTGAGCAGTCAATGGAATTTTTAACAAAGCTTTTTGAAAGCTATTTAATGGTTCAGCAAGCCTTAATGCACAGCCACTACAGGCTTTTATACAGGAGTTCGGCTGTGTGCGGCTGTAAACACTGATTGGACTATTGTTAACACTATTTATAGCAACACAGAGAATGCAATGTCCAGTTTTAGTAAAAGAAAACAGATCTCAGAGATCAAACACTTGTACTTGAAGAGATACCTGCAAAAAATACAAAATTTCAAGCCACATGTGTAGGGTCTCTGAATTTTATGAGAGCCAGTCGCCTTTCGAAAGTCTCTGAGCTTTGCCAAAGAGTAGCATTAAAAACTGCTCTAATGTCAAAGCCAGATGGGAAGAGAGAGGCAGAGGAGAAAGAAAAATAGACAGGAAAGTGAGAGTGGATGAGAAATGAGAGAATAACTGTACCATATTACACACACACCACACAATCCTTCATACTGACACTACTGGCAGATATTGAGGCGATGCTGGGATCTTAAACAAAAAAGTGCTAGGGCATGTGCTTATTGTCACTGAACTGGTGTTGTCATAAAAATGGAATTTCTGACTTTGATATAATACCTTGAAAAATACTGGTATTCAAAATTTATTTTGATACCTGAGGGAAAGATTCTCACAGCATTGAGGTTTAAGATAAATACAACAAGGCTGTAATGAGGTACTAATAAGTGAGATTGTCACACAGTGGCTACCTGGGCACTGCAGAGTGCAGGTCAACTCAATGAAAGAGATAAGAAAGAGCAAGAAGGTGCAGAACATGAGCACTGAAACCACAGTGAAAATTTTAACTTTTGGCTAAAACTACATTGCCAACATGACCTGCTGTTTGCACTAGCATTTGCATTTTAATTTTGCCTTTGTGGGAGTATCATAATCAAAACCTACCATACTGCCTTGTAACTCGATGACATTTCCAGTCACAATTCACTTTTACCCACATCTGGCGGGTTGGCAGCTGTTAATTTGAAGTCTTGAGCAGTTAATTGACAATAACTTTAACTCCAGGCAATGAATAATTACCATCTTAGAGTTTCTTATTACATTTAAGCCGTGTACTTACAGGAATTATTATGCATCCCCCTACTAGCATGATTGAAGCAAGATATATCATTAGTCCATTTTGTGATTAGTCAATCAACATAATTTGAAACCATTTTGGTGATGAATTATTTAAGTGATTTTTCAAGCACAAATGCCAAGTATTTACACTCCCAAATTCTCCAATGGGTGGATTTGCAGCTTTTCCTAGTCTTACATTACAGTTGTAATTGCAGTCTCTGGGAAAACTGTGATGGACATTTTATTTTCATTACGTTTATTGCGTCAAACAATAAATCGACAAGTGCAAAAACCACCAGCTACAATGTTAGTATCATGTCAGTCAGCTGAAAACAGGAAATAATAATTTGACTGAAGATATGTTTACACACACTGGTGGAAGGTGGATGAAAATGAGAAGGGTATGAAGAGGTGAGATGGAAAGAGACAGAGAGAGAAAGAGTGATAGAGAGAAAGGAGGAGATCGAGTGGAAAAGATGTCATTAACTCAGAAGAGCTCAGCTCAGTGCACACCAACAGCAAACGCAACCTCCCCTTTTCTCCCTCTTGGTCAAAGTGCTCGTTTAGCTCCACCAACTACAAACAACACTCTATACAAACCAAATAAATGCTAAAAAGTAAGTGCTCCACTTCTCTCCCCCCCACCCCATTCCTTCCAATCTTCCTGCTCTCCTCCATCTCCCTGTCATATGCGCTCAACTCCCGTTTAATGTCCTGCAAATGAAGCGGATTTATTAATGTGTAATTAAGTAATAATCATCACTACATAATGCATGAGAGACTCAAGGGGCTAAGAGCTGAGAGAGAGAAAGAGGAGAGAGATAGGATAGCGAGGCTGCTGGAGCAGACAGAGAAGAAGAGGAGATTTTTGCTGCCTCGCCTCGCTAAAGACACACATTAAAAACGGATTAATCCACTGAAATAATATTTTGATAAGAGCGAAGCTGGACTCTTTCATTTCTTCCACACGCTCGCCCCTCCTTTTCTCTCACCCCATCAGCGAGCTCCATGGCCCATCGTCGTGCCATTAGTCCATGTTCAATTAACAAACTGCAATTAGTCAAGTCCCCTCACTGCTAACAAGGCCTAATCACTGTAAAGGCTAGAGTGGTCAAGTAAATCCTTCAGAAGAAAATAGGTGCTGTGTTGAAACACAGAGGAAGACCAATATGAAAACTAATACTGCAGTTTTTTTATGGTTGTATTGACTAGACCTTTCTATGGCTATATTGTTTGATTAGATGGCTATACTCTATATAAAAGAAGACAATTCAAAAACTAATTTTAAACATTAAATGAACTGATATTATTATTGTCATTAAAAAGTACAATCAAAAGGGAACCTGTACTTCATTTATTGTCTAAAACAACTGACTTTCCTCCTGAGAAAATATATCATATGTATGGGCAGTGCAACAAGTTATTTCAAAAAATTAAAAAAAGTATTATTGTTACTTTTTATGTTACTGTTTTGGCAAATACGAAAAACTAATAAGAACATGATTTTCTAAACACATGCTGAGCCTTTAGCCTTTTCACATTAGAAAATTATATGCAAAAATCGGGGTTGAAAGTCAAATCTCAATTGACAAAAAATAAATGGGTTATGGTTTTGATTTCCCTGTTCAGAAACATTCTGACAAATCACAGTGATAATAAGAGATTGATTTATCACCCATCAGCTAGCATGGCCACCATGTGGCTGGCAGGAGATGGGTAAGGTGGAATTTGTCCTTCTTTGTTATTGTTTTGGTATGCCTGGCTGGCCAGTAACCCCGTAAGCCAAGCCAGCCAGTCAGAGTTGGGTGAGCAGGTGAAAGACAGAAGAACATGAAAACACAGATAATCCCCCTGGTGATGCTCACCTCATCCTGGCCTCCATCGCTCCCTCCCTCCTGCCCACTCACCTGCTATGTGCCATTGCACTGGCCCCAAACACCTTTCCTCCCTCTACCTTTTACCCTTCACCCCCTCTTTTCTCCTCCATCCCTCTCTCCATCTTCCCCCAATGCCCATTCTTGCCAAGCTGTCAGTGGGGCAAGGTGTGGAGGGGAGATAGCAACATGCATGTACACACAGATGAATGAGTACACATACACAAAACACATGGTGCTTACGCAAGCTACACTACAAGGGCTGTGTTACCTTTGCTGCACACACACACACTCACACAGAGTGGTGGTCGTCTGCCTCAGCTTTGCTTCGCTCTGCTTCACTTGGCTGCCTTACTAAAGCTAAGCTCTGGTTATCCAGGCTGCTGAGACCAGGCTGCCTTAGTGACACACACGCACACACACAAGGCTTTCGTGTGCATGATGCATGCAAACACACACAAAAAAATTTAGATCTTGCAAGAATAATCATACACACACAGACACAACACACACACAAAATGCAACGATGGAGCAGCAGTGGACAGATTCACTGTTCCACAGCAGATAAACTGCTCGCTGACAAACTGCGCTGAGTATCAACAACATTACAACAGGGGGCAATAACAACCATGTTCAACCCATCTTTCACAGAGTGATTAAATCAAAACAAGCTAGAAATTAATGCAGTACAATTTACTGTTAAAAGCCCCCCAAAAAATTATCAACAAGTAACAGCCAATTTATTCATTAAAAAAAACTGCCAGTGTCAGAGTAAATCTCTTGTATCTACAAAACCGTTTTAATGCTATTTTAAAATAAGTTCTTAACAAAACCATAAAGAAAACAGTGGCGGCAGCAATGATTCTGGGTCATATTTTAATCCAAAACCACATATATGATATTTTCCTCCTACTCCTTTCTCCAGAATACTTCACAGACACATGTTAAACTAAGTTTTATTTTTGGAGAGCCACCTTTATAAAATACAGTATCCAATTATTTTTATTGGATAGGCATAGTTGTTCCTCAACAATTCAATTTGCATTATAGCTACAGAGATGGGCTGCATGCATCAGCTGAAAATCAAAACAGGCTTTAGAGTAGATTCCTGAGGAGCCTGTGGATCTGTAAGTTGTCACTGACAATCATATCCTCTTCCATATGAAAACCCTGCTTCCCTGGATGTGATGAAAAAAAAAAAACAGCCTTAAATTGTTTTCCTATACATATTACCCACAGAAACATATCCCCCAAGGGAACACGCATTCTGTCAGTACGTCATGTGTGGCGTATGTAACCTCTCCTGCTATCCACAAATTAATCTCACCCTGCCTCAGATGAAACAAGTTTAGCCTCAGAACCTGTAGGAGAGGCTGAAAACTGTTAATGAAAGTCATGCTGCTAATCAAACTAACCACCCAGTTCGAATCACTGTCAGAAATCCACTTGCTTCCTAGGTAGTCTCAGAAAGGAAAGGCCTGTATGGTGGAGGAAATGGGGGAGGGGGTGGCAACCACATGGTCAGCTCGTCCCGTTGCCCATCTGGGTCCCATAAAGGAAACACGGAGGCCAAGGACACCACATGCCCCCATGCATGATGCCCACTCACCCATGCACTGCAATGAATACCATTTTTATGATAATGGAGGAAATCGAGGCCTCCTTTTGAAAAATTAACACTGATTTTTCTTTCAATCAATCCTACAGAATGAGGACTATTTTTGAACTTTCATAAAATTAAACACTGAATTCCAGCATTGCATGTGTGCCCAGTCTTGCAGGGCATAGGTTTTAAAATTGGATGTAGGCTAAATCGGTAGAGAAAAATGTGAATGCCTGTAAATATTTAAAATAGATCAGATCAAGTGCAGATCAAATGCACATACACCATCATGGACTTCATCTCCCTTATGATGTTGGAGTTTTAAATATTTGAACAGAAAATCTGTATCTTAAGCCTTTTTTTTTTGTTTTAATTAAAATAAACATGAGGGACCCTAAGGACACGCAGAGTGAGGGCTAAGTGATTTGATTTGGGTCAAACAGTCAAATATATTATAACAAAATAGTAGTGACAACTTCAATAAACCACAAACACAGAGATAATTCAGTTTACACGGTCCCATTAATTAAGTGAATTCGGATGTTGGTCCGAAAGCACAACCCACTGTCAGAAAAAATGATACATCAGTGACCATCTTGACCTGACAGTTTGCCAGCTAATTTAAAGTCATTAGCCCAACGGACATGCGGACAGAGAAATTCAGCTTTAGTTCTTATCTTTTAACAGCGCCGTGGTCAATTACATACAATTAATTAACCAAAAGCAAAACTGAGCTAACACACAAGCTTGATTTTTTTTAAGGTGAGAAATTTACCTGTGATGTAAAACTACACAGAGACTTCGTGCGACCCTTTGGGGTGGAAATAAAATTAAATTAACTAATAGAAGGCACTGGAGTTGGTCATGATTTTAGTCGCGGGGCTTCTTTCCTCACAAATGAGAGTGCCCCCTTGACATGAAGTAGCCCATAAACAGTTTCTTACCTTTAACGGAGCGAGGTTTGGCCTGTTTTCGTCTCGACATCTCTGCTCTCGAGCTGCTTTCTCGTGTTTTTTTTTTTTTTTTTTTTTTTTTTTTTTTTTTTTTTTTTTTTCTCGTTTTTTTTTTACCTTTATGGGGGGCCACTTTCGGCTTTCTTTCCTTCTCCCCC
>VVAS01001373.1:15082-26114 GCA_015103295.1 Ptychochromis oligacanthus
TGCCTAAATTTCTTTTTATTTTGACAGCAGTCCCTCTTCCGGTATCACCCTGGTTACGTCCCGGTTTTGACATTGCTGTATCAGATGATGCCGAGGGCCGGGGGAGGTTCATTCACGCTCCCGGTGTATTTATGTACAACAGCGGGGCTCCCAGGAAGGACAAATTAAATGGACACGGCCGGTGGAAGCGCATGCCTGTGTGTGATGTAAAAGCCCGGACCGGATGTTCATTGCACTTATTGGGGAAAAACTATGACTGTTTCAAACGACTGACGATTTGGGATCCTGTTACTCCTTTCACTTTCACCTAAACCGGCCAGTGATTCATTCATTTCTAAGCCACTGCAGCCATAGTCTGGTTTTTATCTGAACCCTTCACTGGAGTCTGTTTTGTTTTTTTTTGTTTTAAAGTCCCGCGGTGAGAATGGATACCCGGGTGTCTTTCCCCAGGTATCGGCTGCTGGTGCTTCTCTGCACGGGCGCTGCCCTTTCGGGGACCCGGAGCCCTTTGGCCGCTGCTGGGAGAAGCTGCTCGGACACGCGGCAGGTGTACTTGGAGAAGGGGTACAGCACAAGCACCGCTCCGCAGACTCAAATCTCCGGTAAGACTCTTCCTATAGTCCTAAGCAGGATACATTAAACTATACAGTTCGTGGGACTCATAGAGGTCTGTAATGATATGTGGGGCAGGTTTAATAATAAATTTTAAGATGGGGTGCAGTTATGTTGCAGCAGCGTCAGCATGGGATAAAAATATTATGCACAATAAGGTCAGTGTAAAGTTACTGCTCAGCAACACAGGCATCATTAAGGAAACAGTATAGCAGGGAATGTCCTGTAAAACACAGACACAACAAACCACTGTAGAAAAGTAGCATCAAGAAGTAGGTGGCTCTAAACTCACTAAAACTCCCCGGAGAGACCGTGTAGGAGCACCATGGTGAGGTTTCGCCCCAAGAGAACCAATACAGTATGGTTTAAAACAAATTACACCCGCCCCCTCATCCCCTCTGTGCGGTTTAAATAGGATGATTAAGGGGATGAGCAAATTGCCAACACCGGTGCAACAAAGAACCTCGCCCCTAATTAGTCTTTGCCTACTGGCTCACTGTTAAATCCCTGTATATACACCCATGGGCTCTGCTCACTGGTGATAATCTTATCTTCAGAATGAGAAGATTGTATGTGGATTACAAACAGCCAGGTTTTTTTGAATAATTTGAAGCTGGCGAGGAGGGTAGAACAGAGGAAGAGGGGGATACAGAAAAGTAGGTTTTAAATTGTTAAAATGTCTGGCGCATGTGAGGGAGCAAATGACAGTATGAAGATGTCGCTTACATCTTGGAGGTTTAGTTTCACATTTAAATCGGTGAGAAGATGTGCCTGTTCCTCTCAGACACACATGGAGCTGCTATTATATGTAATTGCGAATAAAATGTATGTTTGCAAGGGTTCTTTTTTTCATGGCAATTTAGCTCAGTGTGTGAGACAACTGCAGAATTGATTTTTGTGTGTGTGTGTGCACGCATGTGTGTATTAGGCTACCACTGCCTGAGTCTTGGCTCACTGTCCCGTGGGCCAGGGGAGCAGATGGCCGGGAGAGTGAAGGATGAAGGGAGGCAGTTTAGAAATGGAAATAGAGGGATGAGAGAGGGCTAATACTGAGACGCACAGAGAGAACAAAAGAGGCAGAGGAACATCGGCCAGGGTGGAGTTAGGAATGAGACTTTCGGTTGTGTTAACAGCCACAATATTCGCGTTGGATGCAACATTACAGAAACAAAGAATTCAGACCTTTTGGACATTTTGAGTGCTATGTGTGCTTCCCCCCCCCCGTCTGTCATTTGCATATATCATTACCTCAGACATATCAAAGACCCAACCTGGGCTGACAAAGAAAGACAGATTGGAGTTGAATAATTCATGCATGGAAATTAAATTTTTCTATCACACCGTTATCTTTAATAAGATTTCCCCACTGAATAGACTGACAAGTAGAGGAATTGACTTTCAAACTAAAAATATCTGCTTTGACACCCCCACAATGGGAACTGACCTTGCTCTAAATAACACATTTTAGCCATAAAAGCAGCACAAAGTGCTTTACAAAGTCAAGTAAAAGCATTTAATTATATATTTGTTAATAAACCCAAAGAATCTGATTTTCTCACCTTAAGTGTCTAAACATGTGTGATCAGTCCTTGCTTTCTCTTCTGGCCTGGTTGCGTTCTAGGTGAGCACCTGCGACTCTGTCCTCAGGACTACACCTGCTGCTCCAGTCAGATGGAGGAGACTCTGGCCCTGCAGAGCGAGAAGGACTTCCTCAAAGCAATCGAAGACAACAGCCAGTTTCTCTTGACCACCTTTACCCAGAGACACCGCAAGTTTGACGGTGAGAAGTCGGCACGTTCACAGTTGTCACGCGTTTAATGGGAACATTATCTGGCTGATTAAAAAGTAATTATTACTTTTGACGCCACAGTAGGAAAATTTTAAGTGGAAAAAAAAGAAGTAAGCTGCACTTGACTTCTCCTTCTCTTAGCCTCTCTATCTACCAAAATAAAATCAGTGAGTTTTAATTTTAAAAAATTACATTCCTAATTCCCCTCGGGTCATATTTCTGAGCTACTAAATTGACTACTAGATGCTTGATCACAGCACACCACTGCATATATTGCAGATATATTAACATGCTTGTTACTTATGTTTAATTCCAGCAACTGCGGTGCATTTTCATACAGGTGGGGACTCACAAGAGACTGATCATAAAACTAGGAAGGAACCAAGTTAAAGTTATCCTGCATTTTAGTCTAGTATTTTTTTGTAGCTCTAAATAACACTGCTGCCTACACATCCCATAATGCAGCTCAACTCTAAATTTAATTGGACCCTTCCTAACACATCTCCATATTGATCCCACTCATTAAAAATATATAACCTGCTAGCCTAAGCTTAATTAACCATGATGATACTACTGTGAGATCACCATAAAACAGTTTGACTGGCTGAGTAGGACTAATCATGGTTTGTAAACTGTAAACTGGCCTACACATGCTGGAAACCTTAACAGGCTTAATAGCTGCCTGTATCTGAGAGAATTTATGCCTCGTTGTTTCAAATTCTGTGTCTATAGCTCCAGATTTGTAGCAGCCGCAGTACAGAGCTGAATTTACACTTTCTCCTCCTACCTGCGATAGACTGCTATCACCATTTTTTTCCCTCCACACACTTTTATATAATGTATAATGATGAGTCATGTAAAGACGCTTAAGGAGTGGGAGACTGCATATGAGTCTTAAAGATGGATTTTAAATAGAGTGCATTTTGTTAAATCCATTTACCAGTGTGCAGGATCTGAGCTGTTAATCTTTTAGGGAGGGGAGGAGGGTGCAGGAGCGCCTACATAGAAACCTGGCTGAGATATTAGAGAAAAAGAAGGTGACCAGTTTATATCTAAGGTCTGGTTTTTCTGTCTCTCTGCAGAGTTCTTCAGAGCGCTAATAGACCTTTCAGAGAAGTCTATGAACCAGATGTTTACCAAGACCTACGGCCTGCTCTTTACCCAGAACGCACACGTCTTCCAAGAGCTGTTCCTGGAGCTTCGCAGATATTATTCTGGTTGGTTTTAACACTCCTTTATCCACCTCGACTCAGTCATAGATATTCAGATAATCTAATAACTTTGGCAAAGCTGTATCAGCTGGGTGGATCAGAAATTATAAAAGAGAGGCAAAACACTCATATTGAAATATATGGGAGAATACAAAAATGAGATGGTGGTAGAAGTGTAACTTCCCTGGGGGGGAAGCTTTTTAAGAGCTTATTTTTGACCAAAGTCAGCAAACTTTGTGTTTCTTTTTTGTTGCTTGTTTGTTTGTTTGTTTGTTTTTAAATCAGATTTGTCTGGTTGTTATACACATGCAGTTTTAAAAGTAAAGTTAATTTAGATAATACTTGAGAATAACTGCTCCAGTAAGTGCACAGAGTTGTGAGTGAGATTATAGTCCTTCTAGACTATAATCTAGAAGGACTTTGGTTGGATCTGCCATATAAAACTGAGATAAAGGAGATTAGGGATGTAATGACAATTTACTGATCTAAAACGCAAATGGCAATCAGTGGCTTCCAATCCAAACAAAATGGGGGAAAAAAAATCCATGTTTTATTGCATAGTGTTAAAAAGACACGCTAATTTAAGGAAGCTGCCCGGCTTATGTAGTCTACATTGGGCTCCAGCACCACCACGATGAAAGAATAACTGCAGGGAAGCTTTTAAAAAGGCTGTACTCTGGTTGAAGAGCTACAATAATTCCTTCCTGCACTGACATTTATGTGTAGTTCAGTCAGACCATGTCCATGTTGTGGTAAATCAGCAGCTGTGGACAGCAGTAAAAAAGCAGCATTGTCTTTTGAGGAGAACCAAAATGCCAGGAAAAATTGGAGAAAAAAAAGGGAGCGAGAATTGGATTCCCACAGATGCCAGACCATTTCTATTTTTGTTCCGGTTTGCTCTGTTTTTGGCATCACAGCCGCTCGCTGACGTTTCCATCTGCAGGCTGCTAAGTCAGCCTGTCATTGTCTGCCAAACAGCATATATGGCTAATTTGAGGCTGTATAGTAGACTACAGATTGGAGAGTCGCATGCTCATTCTGTACAGACACCCAAGCAGACAACACATTATGGATACTATTGCATTGCAAAGCAGAAAACGTTCAGTGTTTTTATGTTTTAGTGGTCAGTTTAAAAACTGTATTCATCTATTATCCCGCTAGTGCTGGGTTAAATTTGTCTGGTTTTATATTTGATTACAGTATTTTTCACCAAAGTGAGGGGTTCTACTGTGCTATAGAGTGTTACTTTAAATACATAAATAAAATATTCATCCTAAAATCTGTATCTTCTCACCAAAGTGGTGGTCTTTTCACCAAAAGGATTTTTTTCTCCTCAACATCAACAACCTGTTGAATGAGTTATCTAAAGCAATGTCCATCAAATTTCTCCAGACAGCTTGTACTTTATGTGTAACCAAGCATTTGCAAAATTTCCCTTCATAACCTTGGAATTTTTATGCACACACCTCAGCAGTTAGTCATAAGGTGCTGAATGCAAAAGTAAACAGCACACATGAATATTTTAGCATGGTTTATTTTTCCTTTAAGCTGTTTAACTTTCCTTGTATACCAAAGTAATTTATTTCATGGATTTTACAAGCTTCAGTGGGAGTCAGTTAACATGGTTTTTATTGGAAGGAAAATGAGAGAATTTTGCTGTTAAATATTCTCAGTCAGCACTGCTGTGCTGAAATGTGCCCTTAGATGTTGAAAGGCTTTCTGATGTGACTCTTTTCAAAGCATTTATCAGATTTAAAAAAAAAAAAAAAAAAGTACTCTTATAGACTCTAACTGTTACTCTTTTCTCCACAGGGAGCAGTGTAAGTCTGACAGAGGTTCTCTCAGATTTCTGGTCCAGACTGGTGGAGCGGGTCTTCTCTCTGGTAAACCCTCAGTATCAGTTCAATGAGGACTACCTGGAGTGCGTCAGCAAGCACGCTGAACAGCTGCAGCCGTTTGGGGATATGCCTCGCAAACTCCGCGTACAAGTGTGTATATAGTAAAATCTACAGAGCTGATATATACCTGTATGTAGTTATATAGAATGGCAGAGGATGATCCTAATCTGTTATCTTTGGTTTCATATTCAGGTGTCGAGGGCTTTCATTGCAGCCAGAGCGCTATCTCAAGGCCTTGCTACCGGTCGGGATATTGTCAGCAAAGCAACGAAGGTGAGTGGCTCCTATTCAGCATCTCCTCATGCTTATGTTGAATCGCATATTTAATCCAAAGTGGTTTTGATGATATTCTGCTGTCTAAAGTATACTGACAAGCAATTATAGCCTTCCATCATGTTTTTCTTTTAACAGCCGATCATTAAAAAAGCATAATAGGTAGTCTAGACTGTATAGTTTAGTCGTGTTTTATTAAATGATCAGAAGTTTTATCAGTATTTGAAAAAAAATCTAAACTTTGGAAGAAAAACAAAATCATCTTATGACCGAAAGGAAGTGAGTCCTTGTCCAGAAAAGTCCAAACTAAATTGTTGTCCCTATATTACAAACTGATCAGTGAATGGATGCGGTTCTACAAATGACAGTGCTTGTTTTCTAAGCGTCAGTGTTTGACTTTTGGAGCTGCAAATGTAAAACTCCTTTGCTTAGTAGCAGTAACAATGGTCACTATGTGTTTGCATATTTATTCTGTTTTATGCTCTGCTTAATTTTCAGTTAATACCAGAGTCAGAGTGTGTGCGTGGCCTGATGCGTCAGTGGTACTGCCCGCTGTGTCGAGGTATGCCCTCCCTGCGACCCTGCCACTCATTGTGCCTTAACGTGATGAAGGGCTGCTTAGCCAATCAGGGTGATCTGGACACCGAATGGAACAATTTCATTGGTGGGTGATAGAAAGAGGTACATCTTCATATGTTCTTCGTATGTGGTGCATGTTTTAGGGTTTCCAACAAAAGCATTTCAACACCATCAGTTTCAAATGACTTTTAACAGCATTTTGAAGTATTATCATCATAATTAAACCGGACATACCAAAAAGTAGGGCTCTTTTTTCTAGCCCTGTCACTCATTTACTTTCAGATCCTTTTCCCTAATGAGTTTCTCCTCCATTAATCATTCATGCCTCTCTGCTCCTTCACAATTGATCTGTCTTCCTGTGTTTCCTTTGTCCTTTCATCAAACCCATACATTGCCTCTATTTTTTTTCTTTTCATCTGGAGTGCTTCCTCTTACCTTCTTTCACCACACCATCCATACCTACTGAACTCAAAACTATTTTACCCGTATGCACCCTTTTGTCCCATCACCATTCTCCTCTCTTTTTCATGGTTTTCTTTATATTATGACAGCTTGCTTCTTTATCTTACTGAACACCCTCTAAAGAAATGTAAATCAAACTCTTTTAGTTGGTTGGCCAGGGGGAGATTCCAGGCACAGGCAACCATTGTCTTGACATTTATCATGTTCTACAAAAGGCCACCTACACACAGGTTTTTTTCTGTATATTACCTGAAAGTGAGAACTAGAGTCAAAGCAAACTTTATCACCCTACCATCTCTTTCTCTATCTCTTTCAGATGCTCTGTACCAGGTTTCAGAGAAGCTGGAGGGGCCGTTCAACATGGAGCTTGCAGCCGACTCCATCTCTGTCAAAGTGTCAGAGGGGATTATGCACATGCAGGAGAACAGTGTCAGCATCTCCAGTAAAGTAAGAGAGCAGCAGATGATCAGGACATAAAAATGAAAACCAAATGAGCTTTCCCACAGTTTGCGAATTGAGCTGTTCAACTGAAATGTTTTACTGAACCTTTGAGAGGACATAAAAATGATCTTCTTCGATCTTCAGGTTAAAGCTGTAATCGTAATTATTGTTTAATTTCAATTTTAATCTTTCTAATGAGACAGCATGCAGTAAAAATGAGAACATGATAGCCTCACAGTATGATTAAAACATGGCAGACATCCCAGGAGTGAATCCACCAGAGAGACACCCACGTCTTGTTAGAAACAGAAAAGCTCCTGGTTGTGGTGGTAGTGCTTTAAGGAACAGACAGCTCTCTGCTTTACATGCCAACTTTGTATGACTGCACTCTTTCACTAACAGAGCGTGACTGTTGAGGTTACGGAGAGCCTTTTCAAAAGTATTATATTGTTCGGTTTCAACATTTTTATCTGTAGACATCACTCACTCTCTCCCCCAGAAACTCAAGGTCCCTGTTTTTGTTTTTTTGTTTGTTTGATAATTTTTTTTAAGCTTTAATTCAAAACTTCAATCAAAGCTGTAATTTTTTTTAAAGTCTTTTGCACCTGTTCTTGAAGTGTTGTCAGAAGGTTTAAGAAAATCCAATTTCTTTTAACTATAACATCGCATAGAAGAACCTAAAAATGTTTGTTAGACAGATGTTCAACTACGCTGGTGTTTGTTGTTGCGTACCTCAGGTGTTCCAAGGTTGTGGAAACCCCAGGCCAGCTCCGGCAAGGTCCAAACGCTCACCCAAAGACTCCGGGGGCAACAGAAGACCCTTCCGCACCTACACCCCTGAAGAGAAACCCACCACTGCTGCAGGCACCAACCTGGATCGCCTGGTAAGGAACAAGCAGCATGCCTCACAGCAACAGAGTCCTGGGTTGTCTCCATGCCAGTGTTTTTTCTCCAGAATCCAAAACATGCCACGTTAATGCTACCTATCCTGGCTAGCAGTAGAGGTTCTTAATCTTGGGTTTCACTTAGCAGTTAAATCGAGGTAAAAAAAACTTCCACAAATAACGAAGGCTTGAATAATCTATTTTTGCTTGTATCTGCCATATGGTGTTGGACAAGCATCATACATTGGGCTTTTAGAGCTTTTTCACTAAAAAGGTCACAAATAAGAGAGCAGGTGTAAAACAAAATACTTAAAATGAACCCAAGTAAAACCCTCTGAAGTGGATGGAAACTGCTGTTGAGTGACAGTTTTTGGTGAGTTCATGGTAAGTGGCACTTTTCACATGACACAGTGAGTAATTTGACACAATGTTAATACAAAAATAGCTACTACTTGTAATAGTAATAATGTACGAGTGTGCAAGTTACCTTTTTGTGTTGAGCATTATTTAAATATATCAGGATAAAACTGTAATTAAGAATGTCAATCATGTTTGCACTGTGCATGAATCTGATTCAGAACGAGCAGTTGAGTGGAATTAAAAGCAGAGAAAATACCACTAAAATAAACCCAAACAACTAATAATGGAGAGCTCTGTGGTTAGAGCCCAGACAGCATTTCTGTGACCAGAGCGGTCTTGCAAGATAGAAGTGCTCAAAAAATATATGAGCTTAAGAGCAGAGAACTGAGGAAGAAGGTATTGGGTATTTATATCTGTTGAAAAGGCTGAAAAGAAGTGTGATTTAAGAGCTGACCCAGAAGCAATGCCATGCTAGTTTTTTACCTTTACCCAGCATCAGCCCTGCAGCTTCCATACAAGGATACTTTAAAACGAGGTCTGAGTCATAGCCAGTTTCCTTCCACCTCCGCACAGGTTACCGAGCTGAAAGAGCGACTGCGGCCCATGCGGGGCTTCTGGGTGTCCCTCCCACACACCATCTGCAATGATGAGAAGATGGCTGCCGACGTCACTAATGAGGACCGCTGCTGGAACGGGCAGACCCGGGGGAGGTGAGCGAGATCAGAGCAAAGGGCTGCAGCAGGGAGGGTCTGTACAGACGGAGGAGGAGGAATGAGTGAGTGAGTGATGGTGCAGAGGTGGAAGGATGCAACAGATGGAACTAAGTTTATTTAATTATGCCACTATCACTCACCCACATGTTCTCTACCTGGGTCTGTTTGGTTTCGTACACACACATACGGCTCAACACCAATGAATCAAGGCTGATTTCAAAACAAACACTGCTGTGTGTTACAAAGTAAAAGGGCAGAAACGTGCATATTTGCATATTCAGTGTCCACCTTCATCAGTCACCATTTTATGTAAAAATAGACCAATTTCAGCAGCTTTAGTCACAAATTGGGACTGATGCTGTATCAAATTAGGCATTGCTATAATTATCTTGGTCAGATATTTACACATATACAATAAGCGAATATTCATTTTTTTAGGTCTTGTTTTAAATACTGTATAAAATGTCATTTGGCTATTCCAGATTGTAGTTTTAAGAATAGCTGGTGCAGCTTACTGTTCTGTAAGCAAAAGGTAACACATAAGTTATTACAAATTCAACAAAGTCTCACAGAAATTCAACCAATAGCTGCTGAAACATTGTGTGCTCTATACCAAAAATGTCATCCCAGTGGTGCAGGCAGTCACATGAGACCAGAGACAGTCGGATTAATCCTCTGGGGACAGTTGGTGTCTGGACAAAATGTCACAGCAATCCATCAGATGGTGGCTGCTGAGATGTTTCTGTCTGAACCAAAGTAGGGGATTGATTAGCCATAACCCTCTCTAGCGCCACGCCATTAAACATTTGTTTACAAAAGCTATTACTGCATGTTGAATGAACCTTTAGTCTTCTTTTTTTCTTTTTTTTTTTTTTTTAAATAAAATTAAATAGCAGAGAATAAGTTACTACTGTGAATGCCTTTTTGTGTGCATGCTCAGGTACCTCCCAGATGTGACAGGTGACGGTCTAGTCAGCCAGGTCAACAACCCTGAGGTGGAGGTGGACATTGCCCGTCCAGATGTGAGGACCAGGCAGCTGATTATGGAACTGAGGGTGGTGACCAATAAACTGAGGCACGCTATGAGTGGACAGGACATGGACTTCATGGACAGTGAGTGTTCTTGACTGTCAATTTTTTTTTTTTATCTGAAAAGGAGTTTTTGACCATTTATTCTTATTTCCGCTCCATGTATCAGCTGAAAAATATTTTTTTCCTTGTTTCAGGTGAGGAGGGCAGCGGCTCAGGAGGTGGAGATCATGGAGAAAGGTACAATCATGACTGGCCAGGTTATGGGCCTTACTCTCCACCCTACAGCAAAACCCCAAATAACCCCGCTTCCAACCCTGCAAAGCCGCCTCGAGGCCGAGACAGAAACGGGTCCAAGTGGAACAGAAACAATGGCCAAGGACGGGTTCGATCTGCAGCCAGTCTGCTCACCTTCTCCCCGTTTTCTTTGTTGTCTTTGCCTTTTGTGGTCGCTGTTGCCACCATGTGGAGATAGCTGGTTATTACAGCGTGGAGGTGATAACCAGCTATCTGTCATGCTGGAGTCTAAAGCACATTATAAAGAAAATAATTGCCATTCCATTCGGTTACATCAGCATTAAAAAAACACTTCAAAACAGGTTAATTTAGCAATAATCAAAAACCTGTTTACAGCATTAAATAAATAGTGAATATTATTCCTATTCCCCAAGCAACTAATGAGACATTACCACACACTGATAATTACAAACAAAACTTAAAAAGTACCATCTTTTTTTTTTTTTTTTTTTTTTTTTTTTTTTTTTTTTTTTTTTTTTTTTTT